>JBCEWC010016764.1:0-12909 GCA_038996855.1 Solanum aculeatissimum
CTTAGAAAGCCTAAAAGGGGCATAGGATCTAATTAAATTACGAATTAACCATTAATGAAACGGACTAGATCACTGAAAGCAGTGCACCACTGAAGGCACACAGTGGCTGTCTACAGGTTCACGGGCCGTGAACCTGTCCGTGAGGATTCACTTAGCCTCAGCTTCGGCTTGAACTCTCGGGGGACTTTCTGGATCACTTCAGGAGGGGCCTCACAGACCATGTAGCTGCACATGGACAATGTACTGGTCCGTGGAGCATCACTTGGTCCGGAGTCTAGCTCCGAACCTCGGCCAACTCTCTGGATCGCTTCACGGGACCCCTCACGGGCCGTGAAGGGTCACACGGACCGTGGGGTGGTCCGTGGGACAACACTTGGTCCATGGCCTGGCCCCCAACCCCTAGGAGCACACTGTACCAACCCACGAGCACCCCCACGGACCGTGGACCACCAAACGGTCCGTGGTCCAGCCCTTAGACTCCATTCCAGAACCTATTCCCAGCATCCTTCCAATTACGAGTAGTCTCATTGCAAGGTCCATAACTTTCACATCCGAACTCCAAATTGAGTGAAACCAATTTTATTGCGAAGATAACTCAAAGATCTTCGATTTGATATATAGCAGCCCACACAGTTCATCCCGTATCAAAAGATATGACTTTTCAAAGTCCACTGCCCAACCGGCCTTACTACTTCACCAAACGATCCTTTTTTGAATCCAGCCACTTAAATACAACCCATGGCTACCAAAATTCAACCACGACCAGTTTAACACTAACCTTGACCAACCATTATGAAGTTCGAAAATTTTTGGGTTGTTATAGTTATGCATGTTCATTGTAGATGAAATAATCATGTTATGTAATAACATAATTAAATACTTAAAATGATGAATTAAAGAATAAGCAATCCCAATCTTCACAAGAAATCACAATGTTATAGATCAAAAGTAGAAGAAAAAACAATCATAAATAGTGTTCTCTGACATTCTCTCTTTGTTCCCTCATGCCACATTGCTAAAAAAACCTAGAAAAGTTATTTATAATAAGTACAAACCAAATCGAAAATAAAATAGGAAAACTAAAATCGGTAGATCGGACGGGTAAGGTTATGGGCCGTATGAGAAACCATGACCCATATCTGGGCTTCGTATGTTTTATTTCCCAAAAACTATTGTCAGCCGACGAGACCTTCCTACGGGCTGTCTCCTAACTTACGACTCGTAAAGGGTTTCATTTGCTAACTCTTCTAAAACCCCTCAAAACTTTAATCTTCCAGGCTTTATCTTATCCACGACCCGACATCCATCTTATGACTCATAAGTAACCTCGTCTGATAACACTTCAACATTCAGTATAGTTTCTAATCTTTGACATATGAGCACACCTATAGGCCATGAAGAATTTTATGGTTCTTCTGATACTCTATGGACTCAACATCTGAAAATTCACCTTTCATTGGATTTGACCCCGAGACTAATCTACGACCTGTGGAATGAACCACGGCTCGTAGAGTGACTTGTAAATCACCAAAAACCTGTAATCTACAACACTAGGCCCAAACTCATCCTAATTCCTATAATCCTATAAAAACAACACAAAACACATAAAGCCTACTAACTTCGCTTTGAGAACGTACAAAATCCTAAGTTTTAAGCATCAAAAGTGATGTATTTTGGAAGCACGTCAATACCCTTAACTTAAAATTATTACTTGTCCTTAAGCGATGGAGTCAATCTACATAAGTAACATAGCAACACATAAACCTCAACCTAGTGGCATTAAGTCACATATCAGTGCATATGTTAGGAAGTTATTAGACAAACTCATGCGAATCGGTATGATAGTGCAACTATGACTGATAAGACAATGTTCAAAATCAGTAATCATCGAGATAGACTATAATCAACAACATAATTCAAGTGCCCTCACCAAAAAGAAGTCCCACATACCACTCAGAGTAACAAATGTAGATTTAATACTTGGGACTGACAAAAACTCTCACACTTACAAAGATATTTAAACATTGTGCATAATACCATAGGCTTGCCCCTATACAAATGACTATGATCTTAAACTACTTGGACTAGGATCACTATAGGATTTTCTAGGCTTGTAACGAAGGCTCAAAGGGCTTTACTATGAAATTTTGGGATATTGTGACTAATGGCCTTCCTTGACACTACACTATTTTACACTTCAGCCTTACCAACACTGACATTTTTGGCTTATTCATCCCTCTTTCCTATTTCAAACAATTCTCGAGTGTCGTATTCTAATTTTTAGCTTTTTTCACCATTTTTTTATTTTCAGCTCAAACCTTTGGCATCTATTGATTTTTATCATGCCCACCTCATATTTTACCCTTTTTTATTGCATTCCTATGATTCCTTTTCGACGTGGTGTGATTCCTTTGTAGCAACTACCCTCAACTTAGGTTTTCGGCCTTAGTTGAGGTGCACAATATCCGACCTTTGAACCAAGACCGCTTTTTGGGTAGCTACCCTCAACTTAGGCTTTTAGCCTTAGTCGAGGTATACAATATTCAAGGCAGGACCAGGGCCAATTTCAAGATTTCATAGACAAAAAGGTTTGGTTACTCAAGTATTTACAAAGAAGGGGTACATGTAAGGCTCAAACATTAGGAACAAGGGATACATAATGCATTTGGTTGGTCAATTTAGGCTAAGTGGACTAATATGAACAATGGCCTAAAATCCTTTCCTGACCAATAAGCCTACAGTCTCAGTCAGAGTAATAGGGCAAGTTCTAGATTGAAACAAATATAAGAATCATACAATGACGCTCTCACACACGACACCGAATACACTATCAATTTAGACTCTTAGATCATGCATTTTATCATAATTAAGCCTAACTTGTCTGAAAAAACACAATTAAACACTGATTTCACATGGTTGTCATCAAACTACCTAAAAACACATCAAAAACAAAAAACGAAGGGGTATCATTTTCAAACAAAAACTAACATATGCCACATATATTAGTACAACATGTTACTAATACTACTTATATATCCTAAACATGCCAGTTCAAAAATAAATAAATGTCCTTGGGGAAAGAACACTGGCAAGAAAACCCCATAGACTTAAAATGTGGGATAATTATAGGTCTTGGTTACTCAAACTTCACCGAGGCCTATAACTACCCATACCCCCATCGAATATCATTTACATTGTCCTCAATGCAACAAAATAAAGCCAAAGTAATGCATCAGGGCCAAAAGAACATAGCTAGGTGCCTAAGCGTCGGTGTTAGTCTGTCTATCACCACCCTTAATTTGTCGGGTGGTCTTGTCAGTTTCGAGAGCGTGTCCAGAGGGTCCAAAACCCCTCACTATCTCCTACACTCATGCTTGTCGTTCCATCTCATATATGATTGAAGCTCGTGTGGCATTCTCTACCTTCTCCCTCTATAATCTCTCCATCTCTCATCTCGCAGTATCACAATTATCAGAATGGAGACGAGGCCTCTTCTTAGAGGCACAAACTGGTAGTGGTTCATCATAAAAAATATTAATCACCTCCTCAGTATTTATCTCAGGCATGGGTAGCACAAGAGGTGATGTTAATGCGCTCTCATCATAGTACGAAGTAGTTGGATTTCCTTCTGAATGACTGTCATATCAAGAGTCTAGGTCAAACTGAGGCTCTGCTCCACCCACCTCTTGAAAGTATTTATACGTCCATGGACTATTGTAAGCCTCTCCTCAATAGTGGCTACAATATGCACCTGTGTGCGCTCTTCATACTCCGAAATGGCCTTGTAAACCCAAGGCCGTATCTGCTGCAACAACTGAGTAAACAGTGACTCAGTGTAAAACATGGTGCTATACCAGAGCCTGAATCAACTATGTAAAAATGTATACCATGTCTGTGGAGAGAGGTTGTGTAGGCACGACCACTGGTATAGAAGCACAAGTAGTAATGGGCCCCATCTCCCTCTCAGTCTCGGTCTATGGAGGCCCCTCTGTATCTGTAGTTGCTGCAGTGGATGATGAAGGCTCAGATGGTGGTGTTACGGTGAACATCTCTGATAGTCACACTGGTGGGTATGGTGTTCGCCGGAGGGCCATTGGATTCTCATGATCCTTGATCAAGCTGGCATCTAGGGTCCTGTGCATCTCCATCAATGTGTCCACCTGATGTAAACTCTCCACCCTTGCCGCTAAACATAGGCGGTAGATCAAACATGGGAAGGGAATGGAGGTGGTCCTCTTCAGGGCTCGCTCATGGATCTCCTCTTCTATTAGGTGGGCCCAATTAATATCATAGTTAGCAATAATATTGGCAACCAAAACTACGTGATTCGGTGTCAATGTGTTATCTACTTAGGTAGGCTGGATTTGCGAATCAACTATAGCCGACCAAAACTTACCGCTGAAGCTGAGTGATACCTTCATGATCGCTGATGAAGTAGAAACCCAGTTAGGGTTCTGACCCTGCTCAATAATATGGTCGGTGATCCATCTTATTAGAATGGCCTTGCAGTCCCTAGTCTGCCCAGACCAGTAATACTCAATTATAGAAACGAGGGTTTGATACTCGGGATCGAATAAGAATCAATGAATGGTGGTCTCAGATATATCGATCAGAACTCCTCTTACCATCGTCTTTGTGATTCAGGACTATGTAGGGAAGCTCTTCCCTTTTGAGGTCGACTCCACAATAGTAGCAACATAAGTTGCATAAAACTCACCAACCATCACCGAGGAGTACTTCCCCAATGGGGCTGCTAACCACTCTAGATGATATTGGTCCATAGTATCCTAGAGTGTGGGTGCACTGTCCAACCGAGTAGTGATTATTCGGGGCTTCTTGAATATAGTGTGAGCCTGTCGACCTCGCTCATCGTGTTGGATATCATCATTGTATATATGTTGCATCTCTCAGACATATCACCTACTCATTATGCATCTAGAGGTGAGGATGGTGCTGGTGGTGCTGGAGTGGACTCCGTAACCTTGGAACCTGACTCGTCTCCTGAATTGGAGCCATCTATCTCTCTAGAGCCTGATACAGACCCCTCTCTAGAGGCAGTCATATGTATGGAGTTGCTCTGTTGATCACCTCCCTCGTTAGACTAGGGAGGCGAGAACTTTTTCTAGTGTCTAGGTCGACACTATCTGTCTAGCTGCCGCCCAAGTCTATCATGGCTCAACACCCATATCTTGACAAATATCAAGATCCGCTACCGATCCAATAGCCTTAGAATTTGTAGGCTCATTGTGGAGTCGGTTCCGCATGACCTTAATCTCATCTCGATTGGGTCTAGGAGCCATGGTACCTGAAATCATACAAATATACGCACCCATAAGTCCAATGAACACAAGAAAGAAAAACTAAAATTTACAAAATTAAGTCACAGAAGGGCCTACGAAGGCTCACCTATAGGCCATAGGATAGACTACGGGCCATAGAAGGCTTTTGGAGGAAACAAGGTACAATAATTCTAGTTATTGGAAATGCACCTACGAGATCAGTTGTGACTCGTATAAGAAACTACAGGCTATAGGCTAAGTCGTAGGTATAATTCCAGGATACCAATTCTTGCAGGTATGGAACCTATGAAACCAAGTTACGGGTTGTAGTCTAAAATACAACCGATAAATGGTTTCATCTGATGATATCCCTAAAAACCCCATGCTGCTGATCTCAATCCTATGAGGGGCAACTATGGTCCATGGATTAATCCATAGGCCGTAGAAGACCTTTGTACTGTAAGAAAACAACAAACATGGGTTTCCTAAGGGTACCAAGTGATTCCACTATTTCATTATTTAATCAAAAATCACAGTCATTCAATAGGGTACAAGAATCTAAACAACATCGAAGCAATGACATTTCAAACCAAGCCTAACCTAGCTTTCATGCACCCAAAATATCCCATAACACATTTGACCCAATTAATTAACACCCATCATGTGCGAATCATTAATCTACCCCATCAACTATTGATTCAACATGAAAATATCAATTAACATCTATTAGACTAATTTAGCATGCTATCATTCAATACACACAATCACATGTCGATTTCAACAAAGTGGTTCAGTATAATTCCTATGAAAAGTAATTTCATGATTTCAAACAACAACGTCAAACTTATTTCACGACCAATTTTCTCAAATTCATCATCCCGGCATGGAACTCATAGACCACCTTATCAAATTTTACTTGGATAAATAATTTAAACTAAATAGACAAGGTAGTTCATGAATTTAATAGTGAATCACCCAACCATATGTGCGGTTCAAGTTCAATACACTCAATCAAATAGTTCCACACACATGATACTCCTCATATATAAGCAACACTCAATATTAGGGCATGAACATCACAATATCATTCTTAATAATGTCTCAAACCATTGATACAATTTTTCGATAAGAATGAAATTTCAAGAAAAGCACATACTGGAATATCGATCAAAGGGACTTAGAAATAGCAAGAAATTCTTGAATAAAATTTATCCCTAAGTGTGCCAGACTTCGTCATTGTATGGCCAGAAATTTGCTAGAATATGGGCTGGAAATTATGGCGGTGATCTAATTTTGGTGAAGAAGAAAGGGGTCTAGGGTATTTTGCAAATTAAGGAGAACATAAGGGGTAAATGATTTTGCCCCTCTTTTATTTTTCCAGCCGGTTCGGTTTTAAGTAGGGTTCTAACCCCACCAAAACCCTAATTACAAGATGTAAGGATTTCTACAGCCCATAAGACTAGGTTTTGTGATTTGAAAAAACCTAGCTTTAAGGACTTGCCTTTATGGATCCACCTACTAGGCATACATAGACATACAACCCATATATTGGATCAGAAGTGCCCCCAACACTTGGTAAAATTCATAAACCTTACCTGGGTCCACGAACCTCATTTACGACTTGTGGTTTTATCTACATGCCATAAAGTTGGCTCGTGAACTTTGAGTACATGAATTTCTGCTTACTAGAATGGTTCTACGAGTTAGTATATGGGTTGTTGTGTAGACCACGACCTATGGAACCAGTCGTAGAACCAATGTTTCTCCTTTTTTTGGTGTAGTTAGTTGCTTTAACCCTATTCCTGCATGTGTTCAATCAAGAAAATTACCTTATAGTCTCCAGTCTGTGAGTTCAAACTTACAACCTGAAACAAGAAAATTATACTACCTACAAGTCCAAAAAGCAAAACAAAAACAAAGGCATAAAAATTACAACAAATATCTTGGGTTGCCTCCCAAGTAGTACCTAATTTAGTGTCGCGACATAACTTAGACAACTTGGTTACTCAAACTTCACAATGTGCCTATACTTCCATCTCAACTCATCAGGTCTCTTCATTGACTGACAGATATTGAAGACAACTTCTTTGTTGTTCAATCTGAACTTGAGTTGACTAGACTTCATGTCCACTAGGGCTCGCCCAGTAGATAGGAAGGGTCTTCACAAGATGATTAGGATGTCAAAGTTGACGTCGCAATCCAGGACCACAAAATCTGCAAGGAATATGAGTTTCTCCATTCTGACAAGCACGTCGTACAATATCCCTACAAGATTTTTCACCATCCTTTCATCCATCAACAGTTGCATGCTTGTTGGAGTAGGGGCTTCCATGTCTAAATTCTTGAGGCATTAGATTGATACTGACGCCTAAATCACATAATGCCTTTGCGAAATGGGTATCTCCAATAGTGCATGGTATGGTGAAAGCTTCGGGATCTTTTTTCTTCTACACCAAGGACCTTGTTGCAATAGCACTGCAATGTTGAATATCTTGGACAACGCTTGGCTCACCGTCATCTTCTTTGTCACAATGTCTTTCATGAACTTTGCATACCCAGACATCCTCTCCAATGCCTCGATGAGGGGAATATTGATATTGAGATACCTCAACATGGATATGAAATTGTGGAACTTACCATCTTCCTCATTTTTCTTGAGTCTTTGAGGGAATGGTGGTGGAGGACTTGGTATGGCTTCAACTTTCTTAGGGTTTCCTTTTCATTGCTCATCCCATCCTTAGCCTTTCCATCTCTAGTCTCTGCAGTTCTTCTTGCATCATCCACTAATATTGGTGAGTCGATCATTTGCTTACCACCTCGTGTAGTCACTGCCATGCACTGCCCATCATTCTTTGCATTTTGCACAATATTCCTTGATAATGTATCCTTTTGACGCTGGTTCAATTGTGTAGATATCTGAGAAAAGTATTGCTCCAACTACTTAATGGCCTCAAAATGAGACTCTATCTTCTGATTTATGCCTGAGCTATCAGCTCTCATCACCTTCAAGGTCTCATCCTAGGCATCATCCTTCTTCAACAGCTTGTCAAACATCTCTTCAATCTGTGAACTGCTAGCCCCAGAATCACGATTATGTGGTGGCACATATGGACCATTTCTCTACCCATCTCTAGGACCCTAGTCGCCGTCTCTGTCTTGGCCTCTGTTCTTGTCATAGCAGCCTCCTCGATTGTTATCCCTGAAAGCATTTTCCCTATTAAAGTTTTGACCTTGGTTCTTTTGACGTTGGCTCTAATAGTCCTTGTTGGCCCCTTGGGCGTTCATCCAGAAACCCCTTATCTGATCAACCACAAAGCATGAATCCTCCTTATAATAGGGTTCCTCATACATCGGTGCATGCAGTGGTTGGTGACTCATTGCATTAACTCTCTCTTCCATTTGCTTCATCAGCAAACCCATATTGGTACTGATCCAAGCTAGCTCCTAAATCACATCTTCAGTAATCCTAGCTTTGTCTGGATTGGTAGTCACGACAAAAGACCTTTTAGTAGTGGATTTACCTCTTGAGCCCCATGCACAATTCATCTTTGCCACCTTCTCCAATTGTTCAGCTACAATTGGGATAGTGCAATCCAAGAATGAGCCTCTCGTGCTAGTGTCAGCAATAGCTTTGAATTGTCATCTAAGGTCCGATAGAAGATTTCCACCAAGGAGTCATCAACGATCTTGTAGTCAAGGAGTTTTCCATTTAGTGCTTATAGAATCACCAAACAATTGCTCAAAATTATTGATTTGATCCTTCAACTTCATCTTCTTTGACTTAGGAAAGAATCTCTCCAAGAAGGCTTTCTGCATTTCAGCCCAAGTAGTGATAAAGCCTTGTGAAAGTTCAGATAGTCATACCATCTCTTCACTTGTAAGAGATAATAGAAAGACATTGAGCCCAATGACATTATGTAGATGGTTTTGTAGATCCTCAGATGGTAGTCTTGTGAACAACCCTCTAATCTGCAGCATCTGTCAACCCACTTGACACCACAAACTTAGTATCCTCCAGTAAATGCAGTAACATAATCACTCCAATGACATCCACCATAGGGTTAAGCTTGTATTGATTCCATGTATGAGCAGCGGCTTGAAGATCCTATGGTGGTGAACTCACATCTTCAAGTGGTTGTGTTTCATCATTGTTTAGATAGCGTGCAAGATTTGCACTGTTGTTTGCATTGTCCTGGGCTATTCTTCATAGTGTTTTCTGGATCTTTGGGTCAAACGAAGTAAAGGGGGTGCCTCGACAACGCATGCTAGGCATACACTACACCTATATGTTATAAGAAAACCAAAATAACAAAAAACGTAAAATATGTAAAATAAGGATTAATTTTCAAATCACTCTAATTAAACTAGTCTAAAGTCGTATTCCCCAGCAACGGCGCCAAAATTTTGATATTGCCCAAAGTACACCTCCAAATAGAAGATACACAATCGTTGTTAAAATATAGTACCTAACAGAGGTTAGGGTCGAATCCCAATGGAATATGGTTAGACCTAGATCAATTATGAGCAATCCAAATGAATTAATCTACTTATTTCTTGAAGGGAAAGTTTGTAAAATGTAATAAGTAAACCTAAACTAAAGCAATAAATCAAGTGCAAGTGTTGTGAAATCAGTAGAAGAAGTAACAAGGGCATTGTGTTCCCCAAGAATCCCTAACTCGGTGTGTAGCATGCAAAATGATAAGTTAAGTTTACCTAACCCTTTGATCCAGGCGAGAAGCAAATTTCACTACATGATTTAATCCATTCCAACAATGTGACATTACTAACCCTTACCTTTTGCCCAAGTACAACCATCCCGTGACCAGTTCAGGTTGATTATACGAGAGGGATCACATCAAATGTTGTTAACTACTTCCTTTTACCGTTCATTACCACCTTGATCCAGTAGCTAAGAATTTTGGCAAGTTCTAACGTTGGCCACTTTTAAAAATCATTCATATTGAAGGAAATAATTAATACATACACACTTTTAAAGAATTATAGATTATCCAGATTTTACTTTGTTAGTTCTTCATGGTTCCCACAACCCTAGTTGTGGATTTAGCTATGCATGTTCATTGTAGATGAATCATGTTATAGAATAACATAATTAACACTTGCAATGTTGAATTAAAGAACAAGCAATCTGAATCTTCACAAGAAATCACAATGTTATAGATCAAAAGTAGAAGAAAAATAATCACAAGTAGTGTTCTCTCTTTGTTCCTTCCCACCACATTGCTAAAAAACCTAGAAAAAAAACCTATTTATAATAAGTACAAAACAAATAAAAAATGAAATAGGAAAATTAAAATCGGCAGATCGATGGGCAAGGTTATGGGTTGTATAAGGAACCACGACCTGTACCTGGGCTTCATACTTTTTATTTCCCAAAAACTATTATCAACCTATAAGACCTTTCTACAGGCCATCTCTTGAATTACAACTCATAAAGGGTTTTGTCTGCTAACTCTTTTGAAATTCTTCAAAACTTTGATCCTACGGGCACTCTCTTATCCATGACTCTTCATCCATCTTACGCCTCGTCAGTGACCTCGTTTGATAATACTTCAACATTCAACATAGTTTCTTATCTTTGTCAGACGAGCACACCTATGGGCCGTGAAGAATTCTATAGCTTGTTTGATACTTCGTAGCGTCAATATTTAAAAATCCACCTTTCACTAGATCTGACCCACGAGACCAACCTATGGCCTATGGAATGAACCACAGCTCATAGAGTGACTCGTAAATCACTAAAAACCTTCAATCTACAACACTTGGCCCAAAATTATCTTGATTCTTGTAATCCTATAAAACTAACACAAAACACATAAAGCCTACTAACATCGCTTTGAGAATACATAAAATTCTAAGTTTTAAGCATCAAAAGTGTTGTATTTTGGTAGAACATCATCTGACATTCTTCATTTATAAGGTCTGAAACTCCTGAAATAACCATATTCATCCTTGCCCTCATGTCAACTACAAACATGGAAGTATACTTGGAGAGTGTGTTGAACTTAAGAGAGTACTCACAAATGCTCATCGATCCTTTCCTCAAATTCATAAATTCTTTTATGTTGGTCTCTCTTAATTTAAGAGGGAAAAACTAGTCCAAGTATGCAGCCTTGAACTCTTCCCAACCAACCAGAACATCAAACGACCTCTCTCCCTTCCACTGATCATACCAAATCTGAGAAAGGCTCTTAAGTTGATAGGCCACCAACTCAGCCTTCTCCTCTAAAAAAACTCCCATAATGGAAAGAACCTTGTACACCTCATTGATGAAGTCTACAGGATCCTCCTCAAGCTTATTTCTATGAAAATCTGGTGGGTTCATTCGGGTGAAGTCTCTCATCCTAGAAGCTTGTGTGGGGGATGGAGTTTCAGGTGGAGCTTGAGTAGCCTGATTGGCAACAACTTGAGTCAATAGGGAGATAACAATATTGAACTCAACATGGGACACACTATTCTCTTCTTGAGGTTCAGGAACCTCGGTTACTTGAATATTCCTTCTCGGAGACATTTTCTACAACACAAATAACAAGTCATCTGAAAGAAGAATAACTTAAGTTCCTCTACAGTACGACTCGATTTAAACAAAGAAGTAATATAATCCTAACATCTCATAGCTTCCTATTTATAATTGTGGTGCACTTCACAACCATGAGTAGGACTCTACTTGATGTGGTGGCTGGACCTCCAAGGACTATTTAAAACCATGTGTTCTGATAGCAAGTGTAACGACTCACAAATTTTTGAACCTCGTAATGGTTGGTCAAGGTTAGTGTCGTCATGGTTGAATTTGGGTAGTCATGGGTTGTATTTAAGTGGTCAAATTATAAGTAATTGTTTTGGTGGAAGGTTGTAAGACCGGTTAGGAAGCATAGACTTTTAAAAGCCATATCTCTTGGTATGAGATGAGCTGTATGGGCTATTATATATCAAATTGAATCTCTTTGAGTTATCTTCACAACGCAACTAGTTTCACTCAATCAATTCGGAGTTTGGATGTCGAAGTTATGGGGTTTGCAGTGAGACTGCCCGCATTCGGAAGTATGCTGGAAAAAGGATTCGGAATGTAGTCGAAGTGACGGACCACGAACCACTTAGTGGTTCACGGTTCGTGGTGTGTCCTGTGGGTTGTTCCAATGAGCTTCCTTGGCGTTTGGACCAAGCCCCGAACCAAGTGGAACTCCATGAAGTGTTCCAGTGTGCCTGTCAAGGCTCAGGGCTGGACTCCGGACCAAGTGATGCTCCGTGGACCAGTACACGATCCATGTGTAGCTACACGGTCTATGAGACACCTCGTGAGTTGATCCAGAAAGTCCCCTGAGATTTCAAGCCGAAGTCGAGACCAAGTGTGGTCTCACGGATAGGTTCATGGTTCGTGAACCTGTACACGACCCCTGGGTGGCCTTTCGTAAGGCCCTGTTTTGTGATCCTATCCATTTTATTAATTGTTAATTCATATTTTGGTTTATCCCATGCCCCTTTTAGCCTTTCTAAGATCTCCAAAAACCCCCAAATCAAACCCTAATCCCCTTCACTTCATCCTAACACTCTTCAAACCTCACCAAAATTCTCTCAATCCTCTTGACCTCCATTGATGAAAGCTTGAAGAAAT
>JBCEWC010016765.1:0-12909 GCA_038996855.1 Solanum aculeatissimum
TATTTTGGACAAATCTTACTCTTGTACGTTAGACTTGTATGTTGGATATTCGGCTTTGTATTATGATACTATGATCCCCTTGATTTATAATTTTGTTCTCATGTTATGATTTTGGTTTATATTATCATGTTATTAGAATGTCTTGAATGTTGATCATGATGTGTGCCTATGTGCTATGTGCAATCATGTTCCTCCCATTCCCGAATTTGTCCCCATAGCTTGAGTCACAAGCCCCCAAACCCTTAGAGTTTATGTGCTACATGTTTTAGCTTTCGCGTTTTCGAACCGATGATGAGTGTAATGATGGTATGATGGCTTGATCGAGGGTCTTCAGGTCCTCTTTCGCCATGTCACATCTAGGCCCCCTATCCGGGTCGTGACATAAATACCTTAACTTGATGGGTAAGGCGGAGGTCTGGCGGTGGTAGAGCGGCAGCAAGGCGGCGGAAAAAGGTGCAGGGGAGGCGGGTTGGCCGAGAGTAGGCGGGGGAGTGGCTAGGGTTTAGAAAGAAAATAGGAAAAAAAATTTAAGTGAGAAAAGAAAAATCGAGCGGAATAGGGTATATATAAGTTGAGGGGCGACAGACGGCGTCACTATGTTCATCGCTTTTCATTAAACGGGTTTGACCGTTGATCGAAAAGCGACGGACTGTATTGTGTAGTCCATTGAAATTTTAAACAAAATTAAAAAAGATTTACAATTTGCAACGGACAACGTTGCTATATAATTAAAAAAATATAAATTAAATAAAATAGTTTGGCGAAAAAAATCGCCAAAATTTGCGATGGACATGTTGACACTGTCCGTCGCTTTTAATTATAATTTTTTTTTAAAACAACTCAAAAGCGACGGATAGCGTCGTTAAGTCCGTCGCTTTTCAACAAGACGCAGTCCGTCGCATTTTCATCCGTCGCTTTTTGCCAGTTTTTTAGTAGTGTACACATTACAATTTAAAATTTAATAACTATTTGTATTTGTAAAACAAAAGAATAATCATTAAATTGATTGTTTTTTTACACATTATAGCGTTAAGGAAATTGATATTTCAAAATAGTTAATATTTTAAATATTTGCTTGTTTTAATATTTTATTTTGTACATACATAAATTAAAATATACAAAAAAAGGAGTTAACTTTCTTACTAATTATTCACCTAATATGAAAAGTTTGACTCGATAAAATTGGTCAAGGCAAGACCAAAATCACAAACTACATATATTTCAAGATGATAACATCCAACTTGGTATCTACTACACCCTTATTTAGTTACATATCATAGTTGTTACTACCGACAACTTAGCATTCTCTAATTTTAATTATTCAAATATTTACAATATCTAATTTTTTCCTATGAATAGGAGTCAAATGAGTAAAATAAACACGTTTATTATTACTGAATGAGTATATTTTGTGATTACTACTTACTCAGATAAAATCACTTATTATTTACCTAATATGAAAAATTTGACTCGATAAAATTGGTCAAGGCAAGACCAAAATCATAAACTACATATATTTCAAAATGATAACTTCCAACTTGGAATCTAATACACCCTTATTTAGTTACATACCATAGTTGTTACTACCGACAACTTAGCATTCTCTAATTCAAACTATTCAAATATTTACAATATCTGAATTTTTTCTATAAATAGGAGTCAAATGAACACATTTGTTATTACTGAATGACTATCTTTTGTCGATACTACTAACTCAGATAAAATTACTAAATTATTCACCTAATATGAAAAGTTTGACTCGATAAAATTGGTCAAGGCAAGACCAAAATCATAAACCACATATATTTCAAGATGATAACATCCAACTTGGTATCCAATACACCCTTAATTAGTTACATGTCATAATTGTTACTACCGACAACTTAGCATTCTCTAATTCAAACTATTCAAATATTTACAATATCTGAATTTTTCCTATAAATAGGAGTCAATAATAAGCAAAGAAATACACAACAACAATAATATGGCCATTTGATCCCCACCCAAGCAAACACATATCTCCTCGTCTATAACCATGAATAGAAAGAAAGTAATGTTTATATTGAAAGTAAAACTGGCACAGAGGTCTCATATAAGATAAGATGGAAGAGTTCTTGATTAAGGATCATAAACTCAAAACATTTTGTGGTATTGATATTTTGTTGCGTTCTTGAGCCTTTTTGAAGATCCCTTTCTCTTTTTTCTTGTATGAGAATTCTTTGTCTGTTTTATGTTCAATGAAAGCAGACTTTACTTTCTTTCTAGGCATGTTTATAGATGAGGCAAAATGTGAGCTTATCTTTTCTCATGATTGGCTTCTATTTGTAGGGAACAATGACTTTATCGATAATTCTTTCATCCGCTCCTAGTAAAGGGCCCCAACAATTGTTTCATCTAGTGGCTCATTTGAGGACTCCTTCTCAAATGGTTTCTCTCATGGTTCTCCTTTTTCTTCACAAATATTCTTTCTAATAGTTTCACAATTGAATTTGGCTTAGTGATAGTATATATAGAGCACCGTGTTGATCATAGTATTAGGCTTTTCATGTAGTCGATGTATTTTGGTGTTTGATATTATTTTTGATTTATTGTATTTAGGTGATCACACCTTGTTGTTTTTGTTACGGTTCATTGCACATGCATATGCTCAATATTGTTTCATTATTAGATGTCATGTTACTCTCCATTGCCTTTTTTTCTTATAATTATTGCTTTTATTTTCTTGAGTTGAGGGTCTTTCGGAAACAACTCTACCTCAGAGAGATAGTGGTAATTGGCCTGCATACACTCTAATCTCCCCATACCCCACTTTATGAAATTATACTAGGTATGTTGTTGAATTCCTCAACAAATGCATTTTAGAAGGGTTCATGAAATGACCCTCGCAACAACAATGGCTTCTCCGGTGCCCGCTCCAGTGTTTCCTTCTATGACACCACCGATGGTCCTTTCAATGAGCATCCCTAGTGTTTGCATCGATGCCTTTGAACAACTATCGGAATTACTAAGATTGGAAAAATGATAATGTAAATAAGCCTTCGGCCAATAATGCTTCTGCTCCTACTTATTTTGATTCTTCCTGTACAAATACTGTGGGGATTCATCCCCTTCTATGTTATAGTTAGCTTTGTATAATATAACTAGTGGGCAAAACCGTGCATTACACGGGCCCAATATTTTCTTTCATAATTTATGTGATTTAGATAAAATTTGGAGAGTCAATCATTTTAATATATTTTTTTAATTTTTTTTAATTATTTGAATTTATAATATTTTTAAGTAGTTTTTAAATAATACAAATTACTCCTAAGTTTCAATTTCTATTGCACATATTTTTACATAAATCATCCTCCTCCTCCTCCTCTTTTCTTTCTACTGGCATCTTTTTTTTTTCCTTTTCTCTCTCTTCCTATTCTAATTTTTCATTTCCCTCTCCATTGAACTCATCTTTAATATTATATATTATTATGAAATAAATATAATACATTTTCTAATAATGTAAAATCAATTAAATCATACTGAAATATTTAAAATTCACACATAATACTTATAATAAATTTGTATTAAAGACGTTTTAGTTATATAGTCACCACGTGCATTGAAACAAGCCTATAATATGTATTAGATATTGAATTCAAAATGTATCATAATTATTTTTTATGTGTTTCTCTTGTTAACGATGTTAAAATATATTATCATATTAAAAATATATTAGTTATATATTCACCATGTGTATTAAAAAATTCTTATAATATGTATAATGTATTGAATTTCAAAATGTATTATAATTTTTTAAAAAAACCTTCTTTTTCATATCTTCAAAAAAAAAGTGTTAGATCTCACAAATTAAAATAATTGCAATTTTAAAAAGAGAGAGAGACAGAAAACAAATGGAAAAAAGAAGAAGAAAGAGAGTGATAAATAAAAAGAGACAGAAATAAAAAGAAAAATGCATTTATTCCATTTTGCTATTTCGGGAAAAAAAAAGTATAGTTATTTATGGAAAAAGTAAATTTTGTACTAAAATTGATAATTAATGTAATACAATTAATTTATATTTATTTTTAAAAATATTTTAAATTATTCGTAGCTGAAACAGCCGGAAAAATGATTTATCATGGGTAATATCGTAATATCAAGCAAATGAAGCAGACACATAAATCGGCAATTGCTTTAAAGAAAAATAATTTATTACGGGTAATATTATAATTTCATAGTTGAAGTATATGAAAAAATAATTAAATAATAATTAATAGAAATGACATAATAAAATTAAGTAGACATGTTAATAGTCACCGTCAAATTAAGCAGACACGTTATAGTCGGGCACACGAAAATAATTTATTACGAATATTGTAATTTCATAGTTGAAGTAGATGAAGAAATAATTAAATAATAATGAATAGAAATGACATAGTAAAATTAAGTAGATACGTTAATAGCCACCATAAAATTAAGCAGACACGTTATAGTCACCTGCCTGCATCAAGCAGCTGAAGCAGTCACGACAACCCTAAGCTGCTCAAATAAGCAGCTTATTATATAAGAGAATTCATCTCTTTTGTAGGTTTGTTAACATAATATCATCCCTTTTGTACCAGAAGAATAAGAAGTAAACAATTAATACTAGCATAATTGTTTATTATCAAAAAGAAGAATGGGAAAATGTATACAATGCTATATTTCCTTGGCAAATATGTACAGAGGTGATCAAAGAAGTTGTACACCCCCTCCCCACAAGGCTCTCCTTTTCTTTTGGAGTAAAAAGTCTTAAAACTACAGCATATCATGTAAAGTATGGATGATCCCAAAGGCATTGCATGGAACCTGCTCAATGATCAAATTCTCAAGTTCAATTTTTTTTCTTTAGTTATTCATGTTTTGTTGCTTCTGTAGCCCGGTTCTGCATCCTAGCTTCTTCAACTTCCTTGGTTGTACAAACCAACCACAACATACCCCCGGGAGTGTCAAGAACAGTATTTTACTCAAACAAGATCTCTTTCCGATTCATTTTGATGAACATACTGGAACTCTCTTTCTGGATATTATCATTACAATTGACAACAACATTATCACTGTTATAAACCTCAATGTATGCACTGTTCCCTTCCTCTTGTTAATGAATCAAGTTAGGAGATTTGACAATAATAAAGAAGAGTTAAAATCAAGAAAACAGTGTGCCTTTATAGTGCACATTGTGAAGCAGGAAGTTGAACTGTCTGGAATGAACACCTTTTTTTTTTTTGAATGGTATCTGGAATGAACACCTTTAAACTCCTAATCCTTTACCATACTTTCAAAGGTTGATGCAATAAAACAAGGCTACCAAGGAGATTTTCATGATGTTCATGCATCATGTTTCTATGCAGAGTTCAAATCGTCAATACACAAGAAATCCGCATGTATTGTTAGAAAAGGTATCCTTTGTACAAGTTTATCCTGATTCAAAACATGCTCTTTTTTTAAACAAACTAAAAAAAAAAAAGAAAAAACACATGGTGATGTCCCAGCCAACTTGTGTGCACCACATATAATTCCACCAACTACTAGCTACCTCTCACCAACACAGGTACCGGTAACACTGCACATCATGACAGGCTCTTCAACTGCAAATCATCACATCAATAATTTGCAAACTAAATTTTATGTTTTTGAGTGAGTTACAACTTGAATTCTTCTGATCTACATTTTACAAGGTACACGTGCTTATATAACAGACTAAGCTCAAAGTAGCTAAAATGCACACCTCCAAAATCACCCAGTTTTCAACTAATTTTCAAAGTCTTTCTTTGGGGACAATTTATACATCTAATTTTGTGTTCCATTTTTTCCTTTGATTTTCGTAAGGCCTTCACTAATGAAGTTTATCAATTTTGTGAACATCTCGGAATTCATCTAAACATATATGTGGACCTGAATAGAGCGGGAGGATCCATATAGTCTATCCTAATTGGAATTGAGGTGTAATTGATTGATTGATAAAGGAACATATGCCACTATTATTTTTTGGATACAGAACATATGCCACTTATCAAATGGCCTCTTTAGATCCAACCAGGCCAAATATCCAGTAATGTTTTATCAAGCCAAGGTGGGCACTAAATTAAAAACATGTTTTGGCCTGAGCCAGAATAACACTTCAACAGAAAAAAACTCAGGTTATCCAGGCCTATTCATAATGGTCCAGTAGCCAATTGCAGTCATTAGAACTGCTACTTAACAAAGAGAAACAGAAATGATAGTCCATGAGTAATCTAAGGAAAAAAAAAACTGAAATGCCAAATGGAGATACAACCTCACAATACTCATTTTCAGAAGAATAAGCAGAATTTAGCTTATCATATAGTTCATCATTCGCAGAGTCTTTCAGACTAGCCAGTTGTTCCTACTATCATAAACATATAGGAGAAAAGGTTCAACTCAAATCTAAATGAACCAAAAAGTGACCAACAAACATAAGATAACCAAAAAAACTAGTTCAGGAACCATGAACTACTTCTAGGGCTCCTAGGTTTGTTCTATGTGTCACGGAAAGGCTTCGTAGAAAAGGGACCCTGAAATATAAGTTGCAGGAGTTTAATTACGGATATGCAGGACGGATCGTGAAAGTTTTACGCATCATAAACAGGTTCGTGGAATTAAACCATAAAAATTAAACTATCATGATTAACGGATGGGTTGTACGAGTTGTAGAAAATTGTACGGGTTGTGGATGGTTTTGTGGGGTTCACTAACACTTAGAATTTTTTTGGGAAAAGAATGGAGGTTTTACGAGTGAGTTCTACGGCCCATGGAAGGAACCACGAGTTGTTGAAGAGAAAGTGAGGGCTTCCTTTTAGCTACCGACCCAAACAAAAGAGATTAGCCTCTTGATCGATCGGTTAATTGGATCGAAGTACGAAGGGGTTCATTGAAGTTTGAGATCAGCCCAATATTAAGGCCGAGCAACTAGCTATTGTAGGACTGGACGTCTATCTATCTCAATGTTATGAAAGGCGATCGCCTTGTCGCCAATGGCGAGAGGCGAAGCGAGGCGACCCTTCATCGCCTTTTAGCTTTGTGGCATGGAAATTTTCAAAAGGCGACGCTGTAGTGACAATGGCGAGAAAGGCGAGAGGCGACAAAGGCGAAAAATGCGTCGCCTTTTGTATTTTTTTAAGAAAGGACTAATTTAGGGTGTTTTAAAGGTTAAAGGTAATTTTAGGATTTTCTTTTCAAATTTGCACAGTTGCACTCTTAGACTTAGACTGCGACTCCAACCAAATGACCCGACTAGACTTCTCCAGCGACTGGCCAAAATTTTCTAGAGACTCCAAAGTCCAACCAATACGCATTTCTTCTTTTCTTCTTCATATTTAATGAAGAGTTACTTCTACCTTTGTTTTTTTCCTCACTATTGACTTTGATTTATTTCCTCATTCAAGTTCTAGGCTTTTGGTATCTACTATCTATTTTCAGTTTTTGAATTGAAATATTTGCTAATATATTATTGAGATTGAGATTTTGATTTATTTATATATGCAATTAAATATTTTAATTTTTTGGTATTAATTGATGTTGTACTTCAAAAAGACGAGCACTTGCCGCTCGCATTGCCTTGTAGCGAGCCAGACCCTTGTCGCCTTACGCCGCCCAAAACACTGATCTATCTCCCCACTCCCCTACTCCTGTAAAGGTCGGCGGAAGGAATACTCTACTCATTGCTCGTTACCTCAGCGCTCGTTCACTCCTTTTGCTTTTTTCATTCAAAAAAAGGTAGTCTTTGCGTAGACGAATTTCTGAGACATGGCATTTCACTCTGATTCTCATAAGCGGTGTTCACGGCTCGTGAATTGGACCACAAACCATAGAAAGGTCCCGTGGTTACTTTCAACGGTTATTTTTCCATGGTTATTTTGGAAAATTTCCAAGTTTATAATATTATGAGACTATTCCTAAGACCTATAACTAACCAAGCCCTCCAAATTTCCCCATTCTCCCACAATTCATCGATTACAAAAATTCTCTAGCTCTCTAAAAAGTTCTTCCAAGGCAAGACAAGGCTCAAGCTTAGGGTTCTTTCACTCTTCAATTTCATGTTCTAATTCAATTCAATCTATGGGGTCCAAATATTTTTTAGGTTTTCAATTCAATTTCTTCTAAATTTCAACTGGGATTTTATGATTCTTCATTGGGTTATTTCAATTATGCTTTGATCTATCATTTTTTTATTTAATTATGGATGAATTGACATTGATTTTATGATTTCATGGCTTTTCATTTAATGGGCTCTCAAGTTCCATTTAGAGTTTCACGAATTTCTTTAAGGGTCTCTTCAATTATGATTAAATTGACGTTGTTTTACATGATTATGCGTGAATTCATCAAAATTACATGATTTAAGATTGATTATTTATGAATCATGCTTTTACCCTAATTTTCATAACAAATTATGATTATAATTCTACAAAAACCTCATGCATGCTTTATGAAAGAGATGAATTGAGTTTTAAATGATGATTCTGATGAAGAATGAATACTTATGAAAGGATTTCTTACTTGTGAATGATGGTGAAAGGTTTTCTCACCCAATTATGGATTCAAGATGTTGAAAGGTAGTTCTCGCATTGATTGAATCAAAGATTTAAGGAACTATTGTATGACTATGATTTTATGAAAATGAACGAGTTTAGTAGATATTGCCTCTCCACATGACATGACTAAAATGACTTGTGATTTTTATTCAGTTGAGAGTACTTATTAGCACCAAGTGGACCTTAGAATATAGGGCGGAAGCTCCCCATTAGTAAAGGCATGAGACAATTAATGGAATCACATTGTCCCACAACTACGTGCCGCCTTAGGATAAAGGATCACCCGTTAGTAGAGGCTTGATTCCTTAGAAAGGGTCATCCGTTAGTAGAGCTTTGACTCCATTTGTAGCTTAGTGGATCCAATTAGGTGTTATGGTTCTTACCTTGGCAAATATGGACCCTCACCTTTTGGTGTGTGCGTTGAAAGTGGCCTCCATGTTATAGCTCACATGGTTTATGTCGGTTAACGGTATACCTCACAAAGTTTTATGGTATATCTCACTATGATTCATGACTTCTACTATGACTTAAGAATTTCATAAAGTATTATGATTCTTACTATGTTATGATTCTTACTATGTTATACTTAAACAATGTTATGATTTGATTAAATTTCTTTACGAGTTTTTGCGTTGACCATGCCTCATGCTTCAAAGCAAGATCCTAAAGGACTTTCACATGTTTTTAGATTGGTCATTGCATCATCACATTTATGTCATACATTGCATTGCTCAAATACTTAGTGCATTGCATGTACTAACCCATACTTTTCACCTACAATGTATTATGATATATGGTTCGACGATCACCCTGCACATCCCGCTCATGGCTACTTGAAGTTGTTGATCACTTGATTAGTGAGTCATTTTGCTTCGAGGGCGGTCCACTTTAATTTATATCTTTAGCCATAGTCTTACTTTTATGCTTAGGGCAAGCTAGGGCATGTCCTACACCCCCATCTAGACTAGTAGAGGCATGTAGGACAAATTATGATGTGTAGTCCCATTTATTAGAGGGTCGACTTGTTTTTACCTAGAATTTCATGGTTTGAAGTTTTACTTCCAGTTTCTTCATGTCATTGATATTCTTCTTAGCTTATGTATGCTTACATGGTAAGAAGCTTGGTTGGAGTCCTTCAGGGTTCTAATCGTTGTGCCACATTTGGGGCTTCGCTCAGGTCATGATAGTTGTGGGGTAGGGTGAGGGTGTATAATTTTATTTTATTTTTGAAATTCTTTTCTTCTTGGGTATAGATATTTTTTTATATTCAAATTTATTTTATGATTATTTTAAGTTACAACGTCATATGCCTCCATTTGATTTGTTATTATATGCGTGTGTATTACACGCACTTTCATTTTTTACTAACTCTCAGCAAAAAATGTTTAACAGGTACTTACTTTTTAAGATTGGAGTGTCTAATAGGAAAAAGGGTCTATTGAGGTGTTTAACTGAAATATGCGAACAACTTTTAAGTTGTTGTCGATGACATAAGCCTTTGATAAAAGATTAGTAAGACAATCTGCAACTTATTATCCCTCTACTTCTTGAGTACTTATCTTAGAATGAATAAAATTTCTCTTTTCCTTCCCACTAAGTATAAACAAATTGTTTGATTAGTGTTTTGTGCAATCATTTTATACTGGTTTGCCTCTACTAATTTATATCTTTTTCAATGTGAGTTGAGTGAAATATTGGACAATATCAGACAGTCAAAAAAATAAATTTAAGGAGGATTTAATTTTAATATATTTGAAAAGTAGCATAAAGTTTCTTTCGAATATGTTTTCTGTCAAAATTGAAGAAAATTATAATGTGCTTCTGTAAGCATTGCAACCTCTACATATTACCATTTAAAATGCAATAACTATTTGTATTTGTATATATAAAAATGATACTCCCTTCGTTTACAAAAGAATAACCTACTTTATTTTTTAGTCTGTTCCAAAAAGAATGACTCGTTTCCTTTTGTAGCAACATTTTAATTTTAGCTTTCCAGGGGGCAAGTTTAAAGCCACAAGATTAAAGGTCAATTTGATATATTTGACATAACTTTATTTTCAGACCACAAGTTTGAAAAGTTATTTATTTTCTTAAACTCCGTACCAAGTCAAATTAGACCATTCATTTTTGAACGGAGGGAATATAATCATTTTACGCACGTTGTTATATTATCGAAATTGATGTTTCAAAATAGTTCATTTTTAAAATGTTAACTTGTTTTAATATTTCATTTTCTACATACATAAATTAAAATGTACAAAAACAAAATTGACATTCTTGATGACTAAAATGAGTAAACAAAACATGTTTGTTATTTTTTAATGACTATCTTTTGTGAATATTACTTACTCAGATTAAACAACTAAAATTATTCACCTAATATGAAAAGTTTGACTCAATAAAATTGGTAAAGACAGGACCAATATCATAACCTACATATATTTCAAGATGATAAGATCCAACTTGGTGTCTAAAACACCCTTATTTGGTTACATGTCATAATTGTTAGTACCGACAACTTAGCATTCTCTAATTCAAACTATTCAAATATTTAGAAAATCTTAATTTTTCCAATAAATAGAAGTCAATCCTACGCAAAGAAACACACAACAACAATAACATAGCCATTTCATCCCCCCCCCCCCCCTAAACAAATACATTTCTCCTCCTCTTTAGCGATGTATAGAAAGAAAGTAATGCTTTCATTGAAAGTAAAATTGACACAAAGATCTCATACAAGACAAGATTGAAAGAGTACTTGACTGAGCCAGATGAACTCAACATTTTGTAATGTTGATGTGTTGAGCTCTTCTGGTTTTTTCAAGTACCCTTTCTCTCTTCTCTTGTATGAGACTTCTTTGTTAGTTCTACTTTCAATGAAAAAGTAGACTATACATTCTTTCTAGGCATGGCTAGAAAGGAGGAGAAATGTATCTTTGCCCAAGATTGGCTCCATTGACAATTATTTCATTCGCTCCTACTAAAGGGCCCCAACAATTAATTCATCTGGCAGCTCATTTGAGGACTCCTCAAATGGTTCCTCTCGTGGGCTCCTCCTTTTTCTTCACAAATGTCATCTCTAATGATTTCACAATTGTATTTGCCTTAGTGGAAGTATAGAGCTTCATGTCGATTATAGTATTAGCCTTTTCATGTAGCCAGTATATTTTGGTATTCGACATTATTTTTTTTTAAAAAGGTACTCCCTTTGTCCTATTCATCTGGTGGCTCACTTGAGGATTCCTTCTCATATGGTTCCTCTCGTGGGTTCCTCCTTTTTCTTCACAAATGTTATCTCTAATGGTTTCACAATTGTATTTGTATTAGTGGAAGTATAGAGCTTCATGTTGGTTATAGTATTAGCCTTTTCATGTAGTTGGTGTATTTTGGTATCCGATATTATTTTTTTTTAAAAAGGTACTCCCTCTGTTCCATTTTATGTGGCACCCTTTTGTTTTTGGTCCGTCCCAAAAAGAATGTCATTTACTTTAATTAGAAATAATTTCCCTTTAATATTCCTTTTTTACCCTTAATGAAATGATTCTCAGCCACAAAACTATCTAAGAATTATTTTAGACCACAAGTTTTAAAAGTCCTTTTTTTCTTAAACACCGTGCCAAGTCAAAGGGTGCCACATAAAATGGGACGAAGGGAGTAACTTTTTTTTTTATATTGTATATTATTTGTGCTTTATTTTTTGAGAAAAGGGTAGCTGATATTATCTGTGCTTTATTGTGTTTAGGGGATTGCACCTTCTTGTTTTAGTTTTGGTTCATAGCATTATGCTCAACATTGTTCTGCTATTAGTAGTCATGTTACTCTGCAACGCTTTTTTCTTTTAATTACTGCTTTTATTTGCTTGAGTTGGGGGCCTTTCGGAAACAACGTCATTACCTCACAGAGGTAGTGGTAATTATAAAATTAGATAGATACGAGTAGTGGAAAGATGATTTATTCATTCAACAGCCCAGCTTTAAATACAAAAGATAATAACAACCTATAACTAAACTTAGGGAAACTAAATGCTATCTGTGATCCTAAACAATAGGTGTCGCCTTCTACAAATACTCAAAAACAGAAACTATAACAGTACCTGAAAAAAGAAGAGATTTTCATGTCATTTTTTGGTTGTTGAGCACAACATTGAGTTCCATGTCAATTTCTTGACATGATCTGCTGAAGCCTATTCTCTATGTGTTATTATTCCTCGGGAACTAGCTGCTCAGAATGTTTATCACGGCTCTCTTGTTATAGAAAGGGTTATCTTATATAACTTAAGCATAGGGCCATATTCAACATAGAGGAAAGGACCATATTCCTCTTCTTATAAAAC
>JBCEWC010016766.1:0-12909 GCA_038996855.1 Solanum aculeatissimum
CGGGTTCGATTCCCCTTGAGGCTGCAGCCAATAAGAGGGAGGAAGAGCGAACTTTGAGGCCCCGACACGGACAATACCGAGTATATGGACATTCCCTGAGGGGGGTCGTCTCATAACTGTTCCCTAAAACCCATCTTCCTCATGACAATACAAATATAGGACCAAGATGCCCTATCATAGGCCTTCGTAATACCAAGCTTAATAACCATATTCCCCCCTCCACAGGCTTCTTGATATGATGAATGATTTCCTGTGCTAACATGATATTCTCAGAAATACTCCTCCCTTTGATGAATCCTGATTGGTTCCTAGAGATGAGATTGGTAATAATAGAGGCCAATCTTAAGGAAAGGATCTTGGAGAAAATCTTGCAGATGCAGTTACTGAGACTAATAGGTCTATAATTTGAGAAGTTGCCATGATTACTAGATTTTGGGATAAGAATTAAGCAGGAGTGGGAAAAGTATTTAGAGATCACCTGACCACAGAAAAATGAATGCACTGCCCTTAGCAGATCCATCATAATAATCTCCCAATAGACCTAATAGAACTTACCATTAAATCCATCTGGGCCTGCTGCTGAAAAGGGGCTCAAGGACTGGACCACATGATACAGCTCCTCTAAATCTGTTTTGAAGTTTAAAGTTTCCATCCTGGGTAACCATATTAGGAATGCAGTCTAGAACCTCCTCAACTATATGATTCTCTTCCCTGTAAAGATCTTTTGAAAGTGATGACCAGCTTCCTTGGCTATATTTTCATCCCTTTGAAGGCAGTTCCCATCCTCATCTCGAATGCTATGAATGAATAACCTCCTTTTTCTTCCCCTGATTAATGCATAAAAGTATTTGGTGTTTGCATCCCCATCCTTAAACCAATTTAACTGAGTTTTCTGTCTCAGTATAGACAACTCTAGCTTAAGAAATTTGATGTATTCAACATTAAGCTCATGGAGGTAGCTCCTTTTATCCTCAGTGTTATAATTGATCGAATCCACTTCTGCTTCTCTGATTCTTTCCTCATATTCCTTTACCTTAGAGTGAATGTCCCCAAACTGGTTCTTAGACCAATTACTCAAAGTAGTAGTAAGCCTTCTTAGCTTTTGGTGAAAAATCCACATTGGGTTGCCTCGGACCTCTTTGTCCCAACAATCCTTGACTGTGTCCATGAAAGAGGCTTGGTCTGTCCAGCAGTTAAGAAATTTAAAATATTTGATAGGACCAGTAGGTCTATTGTGCATCTCTATAAGTAGAGGGCAATGGTCAAAACCCACAAAATGTAGAAGAGTAATGCTAGTATGGGTCATGCTTTCTAGCCACTTGTCATTGACCATACCCCTATCAAATCTCTTCAAAATTGTGAACCCCACTCCCCTCTTATTATACCATGTATAACTTTGCCCTGATAATCCCAAATCCTATAAACCACAGGCTTCAATGATCCCAATAAATTCAAAGCTCTTCTTGATATTGTAGGGGATTTCCCCACTCTTTTCTTCAGTATTAGTGATCACATTAAAATCACTAATGATGTACCAGGGGATGTTGTTATTTCTATTAGCCAAATATAGCATTCTATCCCACAGGGCCTCCTAAGTTGATCCCTACACTTGGCATACACAAATGTAATTATATACTTGTAAGCAATCTGAAGATGTTGAATTGCACATGTCACCTATTGTTTATCAGCTTCCAAAATTTCACACTTGATGTCCTCTTTCCAAAAGACCCATATCTTTACATTGGGATTACTCACAGTAGTATCCATAGCCAACTGCAGTTTGAACTTATCTAGTTTTGACATGATGGATAAAGGCTCTAGAATGGTGATAACAGAAAGTTTGTGTATGTTCTTAAGAGCCTTGAGTCTTTCTACTACTCCCTGGGTATTAATACCCCTAACATTCCAAGTGATTGTATTAATCATTGGGATGATCTAAAAGAAAAAAGCCTTGTGTTGGGTCTGCCAGTAGTTGCAGACTGTATAACCTTGATATCTTTCTTGCTAGTTCTGTCCTGATGCAAGCTCCTTGGTGATAGCCCTTGTTAGTCTATAACTTTTTGTAGCTCATCATTCACCTCCTTGTCTTTAGATGGACTGAAAGCTTGTATTAGATGTTCACGGGCTTCCTCCTCCTCATCATCATTTATAGGTAAATTGTCCCTGTCAAATTCCTCCTCAGAGTTCACCATTTGGTACTAATCCACCTCCTCACTAGGCAGTACAGAATCAGAATTTAGGGTACATTCTTTAGTGTTGAAACCTGGAGAGCTTCTATGGGGGTGTGTGTTCCCCTCAGTTAGAGTATCCTAGATAGATAAGGACAGTTGTTCTTCACCCCACAGAGATTTTTTGCAGGGTCCTTGATCTTGATCCTCCTCACTGGTTCCTTCAGGTCTATTTTCCTTTTCAAGGCATGGAGTACCTTCTTTGAGATTTTGTTGTTTTTCCATCCTTTTCTTTATGGCATCCCTTCATTTTTTGCTTAACTTGTTTTTTTTTTATCTATTCCCATTAGAGCTGGTACTTGCCACTGATCCCAGATCTTTAGCCGTGGCTCCCATATTAGACCTCTATATAGGACTTAGTTGTTCTCGGGTAATGTCATCATTATCCTAATTTGAAGCAATAGGGGTAGCAGAGGCTCTACAGTCACGTCTAAGGTCAGTGGATACCTCATGCAAAACCTGAGTCAGATTCTCCCCTTAGGCACCCCTTCCTGCATTTTAGTAGGGTACTCCTTCAATTCACCCTCACCTCCTACAACTTCACCATGGGGGGACAGGGGAGGGGAATACAGATAATTCAAATTACCAGAAACAGACAATGGGATGAGAGTATTTTCTAGAGATGCTATCACATCCTTCTCATGGGGAGATAAGTCAATACCTTGTCCTCCTTTGCTAAGCAGATGTTTCCCATATTGGTCTTGGTTCTCTTGATTGCTCATGTCCCTTTCTTGGATGGGATTTTCATTAGTCCCATTCCTCCTTTTTGCATTATGCTGCTCTTTATTCCTCTGTGTTTTATTATTGATTATTCCTTCCTTACTTCCTTTCTCTTCTGCAGGGTGGTTAGTGGGCTAATCTTGGTATTCAAGATCAACAGAATTATGAGGCAAATTAGAATTTAAATTCTTACTAATGGTTTTTTGTCTGCCTGCTGTTCTTCCTTGTCCATCTCATTTGGAGGAGGATTTTGATTGTCTTCCTTTTGCCCTTGGTTCATGGATTTCTTTTGATTCCTTCTGCCTTGGACTTGCCATTGTCCTTCCTACTGCCTAGTTTCTTCTTCTTATCTTTTTTGCCCTGTTTCCTTGTCTTTCTCTTGTATTCCTCTTGGTTTCAGCATATTGACTTATTTCCTTGGTTCCTTCCTGTGATTTGTTCCTTTTAGCTACTTTTAGTTCCTTTCTGTTCTTATACTCTTCATCCCTTTTCTTAATGGTGCAAACCTGTTCCTTGTATCCTTGATGTTTACAATAGAGACAATAGTCTAGTATACCTTCATACTGGATGGTCTGCCATCTTCCAATAGTTAGGTCTTTCTCATCAAATCCCATCCAGACATGAGGTGGCCTCTCCTTAGTAATATCAATCTGAACTTTAACTTTGGCCATACTTCCTCTAGTTTTCTGGATTGAGGCAGAATTTAGGTATAGGACCTTACCAATGGGGGCTAACAGGGTAGTAACAAAGGTTTTCTTGTAGTAATGCCAAGGCAATTCTGGGAGAGTCACAAAGATAGGAATAATAGGTGTCTCTTCCTCAGGTTTGAAGGTAGGGGTCCATGTTTCAATCCTCATAAGTTGGCCCTCAATATGCATTTTATTCTTGGTCCAGACAGTGACATAGTCTATCTCATTATCCAAATCTATATAAACATGTTTGGCATTGAAGTGAGCTATTTTGACACCCCCTACCAGTTGGGTCTGCAAAATGAAATTCTTTCTAATTAACTCCACTTTTGGCATAGTATTACTGAATTTCCCAATCAAAGTATATATACAGGTCTCAGCTAATTTATGCATATATTCCTTCTTATTATAGATCACTGTTGGTAGTCTCTGCTTAGATGTATACTTTGGATTCTCAATTTCAATATGACTCTCCTGCTTAGCCATGTTGAGCCTCAACTTAGTAGCAAAGGTTTGTATCACAATGTAAGGGGAAAATTCAGGTGTTTGTCCCTTCTTATTATCCCCTTGATTGGTTGTGGTTGTTGGATGTGTAACCTGCACCTGGATATGCTTGGTGGTAATCGAGCCTTGGATGTTCCTTTGAACTTTGTGGTTCACTCTATCAAAGTTATTAGAGATTTTGGGAAATTGGTTAAGGGCATTTGTACTACCTTTCAACCCTCGACCTTGTTGTTGTTGGTACTCCTCCCCCCTTCTTATTATGCCATTCTGATGCTCAGTGCCTCCATTTTCAGAGCTCGAGTCCCTTCCTTAGAGCTATCCTCTTTATTATCCTTTGAGTTTGTCGGAGAATGCTCTTTTGTATTGTTAAGAACAAGAGTAAGACTTTTAATAGGATGAGAGTTAGGGATCAAACCTTGTTTTTCTATTGAGGTTGGTTTTTTGTTCACTCCCTTCTTCATTCTTCTCAACATGGATTCCTTATTAGGGTACGAGTTTTTTTATCATCCTTCTCCTTCAGAATCAGCTGTTGTTGGTTATTGTCTGTCCTTTTAGCCGTCTCTCCCCGGAAGGTGGGGCTCATGTTGTGTGATTCCTCTATTTCTTTCATCCCTCCATTGTGTTTCTCTTTTGTTTGATTTCCATCTATCACTATATTAGCTGCCTTCGTTCCTTTGTTTGAATTAATCAAACTTCTTTCCTAGTTAATAGAAGTAGTCTCATGTATCTTTTCTAGTTTATCATCACAATTTATTCCAGTGACCGCCACACTCGAACCCTGATTCACTGAACTAGGAATATTATCAATGTTATCATTCTTCTGAATGTTTTCTTCCTTTAGTATATGACCCTGTTGGCTTAAATCCAGTGGCCGATTGTCATCCACCAGCGCCTCACGTGCCATCCGTGAGGCTAGGTTACCGTTAGTTCACTGTTACCATTAGAGAGAGTAGAGAGAATTTTTAGAGAGAAGTGGATTAGAATTAATTGGAGAGTGTTAGGATTGAAGTGTTAGAATGAATAAAAGGGGATTATGGTTTGAATTAGGGGTGTTGAAGACCTTAGAAAGGCTAAAAGGCGCATAGGATTAAACTAAATTACGAATTAACCATTAATAAAACAGACGAATTCACAAAAACAGTGCCTCACAGAAGGCTGCCAGGGGTCATCTAGAGGGTCACAGACCGTGAAACTGTCTGTGAGACCTCACTTGGTCTCGGCTTTGGCTTGAACTCTCGGGGGACTTTCTGGACCAACTCATGAGGGGTATCACAGACTGTGTAGCTGGACACGGACCGTGCATGGGTCCGTGGAGCATCACGTGGTCCGGAGTCCAGCCCCGACCCTTGACCAACTCTCTGGGTCACTTCATGGGGCCCTTCACGAACCGTGAAAGCTCACACGGACCGTAAAGTGGTCCGTGGAGTTTCACTTGGTCCAGGGCTAGGTCCCACCTCCAAGGGAGCCCATTGGATCAACCCACGGGACATACCACATACTGTGAACCACTAAACGGTCCTTGGTCCCTCACTTGGGCTCCATTCCGAATCCTTTTTCCAGCATACCTCCGAATACAGGCAGTCTCACTATAAGGGCCATAACGTTCACATACAAAATCCAAATTGAGTGAAAGTAGTTGTGTTGCAAAGATAACCTGAAGATCTTCTATTTGATATATAATAGCTCACACAATTCATCTCGTACCAAAAGATATGTCTTATCAAAGTCTGTGTTGCTTAAATGGCCTTACAACCTTTCACCAAAATAATTTCTTTGAATCCGGCCACGTACATGCAACCCACGACTACAAATATTCAACCATGATGAGTTCAAAACTAACCTTGACCAACCATTATGAAGTTCAAAAATTTTTTAGTCATTACAATCGCCCAACAACACTATTCAAAATCCTAAGAATGAGGAAGTGTATGGCAGTCACGACACGTGGTGGTAAACAAACAATTGACCCCCCAATGCAAGTTGAAGATGATGATGTTCACAAGGAGACTATTGATAATAAGAATGTTGAGACTGGAGATGCTCGTGTCAAGGATGGGGAAAGTGATGTAGCGCCAACACAAAATTTGAAATATTTCTAGACCTCCACTCTTCCTCATAGACTCAAAAAGAAGGAGGAGGAAGGTAAATTCTATCACTTTATCTCCATGCTAAAACACCTCTCCATCAATATTCCTCTAATTTAAGCATTGGAAAAGATGATCGGGTATGCGAAGTTCAGGAAGGACTTCATTACAAAAAAGCAGACTGTGAGTTAAGAGCTCTCTCAAGAGCTAAAATATTGCAGTGCAATATCTACAAGGTCCTTAGTGCAGAAGTGAGTTGGAGCATTCACCATATGATGCACAATTAGAGATATTGAGCTTGCAAAGGCATTATATCATCTAGTAGCCAGCATCAATTTGATGCCCCTTGCAGTATTTAGGAAGCTAGGCTTAGGAGCCCCTACATCTACAAATATACAGTTGTTGATGAAAGACAGGATTGTCTTTCCTAGACATTAGGCGAGCACTAGTGGACATGGAATTAGGATAACTCAAGTTTTGATTGAATGATGAAGAAGTCATCTTCAACATCTATCAGTTAACTAAGAGGCCCGATGAATTGAAGATGGTAATTTGGGCTATTGATGAAGTTTGAGTAATCAAGTGGTCTAAGTCGTGTCGTGAAAATAAATCATGCGCTACTTGGGAGGCAACCCAAGATGTGTAATGTAATAGTAGTAGTTCTGTTTTAATTTTTGTTTTTTTGACTTGTAGGTAGTTTAGTTTAGCATTTTGGTTGTAAGTTTTAGACTGTGGACTGGTGGTATGTAAGGTGACAGTGTTCTTTATGAAGGTTATGCAGAAACAAGGCCAAGCTAGCCATTTTTGGCTGAAGGAGCATCAAAAAGTGCTTTTACGACTGGTTCAACGGGTCGTAGAACTTTATACAGCTCATAGTCAAGGTTCCGTAGGGCCTGGGCCCAATACTCACCCGACCTGTTCAACTTATAAAAAGAGGGGTAAATAAAATTACCCCTCATTTCTTGCCTTATTTCCCAAACGTACCAAACCCTTCCCCTACCCCAAAATTTTTCGACCACCATTTTGGCTACCACCATAAATTTTGGCCAACTTTTCAATGAGATTCTAGCGACCTAGTATTTCATTTTTCTGGTTTCCTCCTTCAATTTCTTGACTTGTAGAGAAAATTCTAGAAAGTTTTCAACTTTGATTTTTGAAATTTACCTCGGAAATTGTTTAATTGTGTTAGAGTGTTGTTGGGAATTTAATCTGAGCTTTGTGTGATCAAAATAAGTATGCGTATGTATGCGAATTCATGTTTTGTTGAAATTGATTATATGGTCGCCGATGAATTAACCCATGTAATGAAAAAAAGTATGTTCAAAGTCTTGTAGGTCATGTTTGTATGCTTTGATTGACATCGCATAAGTCACATCCCATCGAAGCTATAATCAAATTATTTTATTGAAATGGCATGTGACTGTACGCATATGAATTTGTAAATAGGTGGTCGGAATGCGTTTATATGCGTAATTTGATGGTTATTGGGGTAGTTTAAAATAGTCAAGCATATGGGGTGTTGGGTATTTTGTTGGGGATATGTGTGTGCATAAATTAGTTGCTTTGACATCTAATAAAAATCTGTTGTCATACTGATAAAATCAATGTAAAACCCATTTGATGGGCTTGGGAGACCTAAGTTGCTTGAGTATTCACACCATGAGGGTCTTCTATGGCCCATGAAATTATCCGTGAGTCGTAGTTTCCCATCGTAGGAAGAACCAGTAACTTAGGGTTTCTAAGACTCTATTAGACGAGACCTTATATAGGCTGTAATTTTGACTACGACTCATAGATAGGTCTCGTAGAGTGATGCCTACAGATGATTATTAATGGAAACCACATCTACGACTCATTTTATAACCCATAGTTTATTCTACAAGTCGTACCTAGTCTCGTAGATGTAGTTCCAATAACTTGTTTTACTGTACCCTCCTACTTATGAAGGCCTTCTATGACCCGTAGTTTTCCCTACGACTCGTAGATGAGCCTTCGTAGGTTCTTTTGTCACTTATTTGGCTATCATATTGGTTTTTATTCCTGTACCTATGGGGTTGATAAGTGTGCTACTTGTGTTATTTCAGGTAGTATGGCTCAAAAACCCAATCGTGATGAGATACGGGTCATGCGGGAGCGGTTACGTGATGAGCCCATAGACTTCGACGCTGCTCCCAAGCCTAGCGGCTCTATAGAAGAGCTTGACATCCATCTTGATTTGGGAATTGAGCTACAACAAACATGGGCTACTACTAGACATGCAGGGTAGCCCTAGACTCAGGCAATCATAGTCGGCCCTTCCCGGTTTTACAAGAGAGGTGATACGTCCAATTCAAAGACCATTTAAAACTCATATAAAGACATCATTTAAATCATTTTCGCACTAATGTATGCATGCAATGTCATGAAACTCAAGAATTAAAGAATTAGGCCTGAGTAGATTGGAAAAGATAAGGGTATCGCTTCATCATGTTCGACTCCACTTCCCACGTAGCACTCTCCACTTGTTGGTTTCTCCAAAGTACTTTGATCGAAGCTACCTCCTTGTTGTGAAGTCTATTGACTTGCCTATCCAAGATCTCAACCGGCACTTCTTCATAAGTCAAATTCTCCTCAACTGTGACGCCCTCCAAAGGTGTAATCTCCTTAGGGTCCCCAATCAATTACCTTAACATCGAAACATGGAACACCAAATGAATAGAACTCATCTCCAAAGGCAAATCCAACCTATAAGCCGCATTTCCAATTTGTTCAACTACCTCATATGGTCCAACGTACTGAGGGCTTAACTTGTCCTTTTTGCCAAAATGCATGATGCCTTTCATAGGAGATACCTTAACATAAATCCAATCACCCACATGAAATTTGAGGTCTCTCTTTCTAATATCTGAATAGGACTTTTGGCGACTTTGAGCCATCCTCAACCTATCCCTAATCAACTTCACCTTTTCTATGGCCTCAAAATCCAAGTTCGAGCCCAACAACGCTGCCTCACAGAGTTCAAACCATCCCACCTGAGATCTATACCTCCTATCATACAACACTTCGAACGGAGCCATGCCAATGCTAGCATGGAAACTATTGTTGTAGGCAAACTCAATAAGTGGTAGATGATCATCCCAATTTCCTTTGAACTCCAACACACAAGCTCTTAACATATCCTCCAAGGTTTGAATTATCCTCTCGGCTTGTCCATCGGTTTGGGGATGGAATGTCGTGCTTAATTTGATCATAGTACCAAGTCCCCTTTGAAATGACCTCCAAAAGTGAGAAGTAAATTAAGTTCCACAATCTGATATGATAGACCTCGGTACACCATGTAACCTCACCAATTCCCGAATGTACAATGTAGCTTAATCCTTGGCATTATAAGTAGTTTGACCAGTAAGAAGTGAGTCGACTTAGTCATTCAGTCAACAATAACTTATATTGAGTCAAATTGTTTATGAGTGCAGGGTAACCCAACTACAAAGTCCATATTCACATTTTCCCACTTCCAAGTAAAGATCTCGATATCTTGGGCCAACCCACCGGGCCTTTGGTGTTCCACCTTTACTTGTTGGCAATTCAGACATTCCGACATGAACTTGGCTATGTCCTTCTTCATGCCAAGCCACCAATACAATTATCTCAAAACCTGATGTATCTTAGTAGATCTCGGATGAAAAAAATATTAGGAATTATGAGCTTCATTCATAATGACCTCTCTAAGGCTGTCGACATTCGAAACGCACAATTGTCTTTGATACCATAGCACACCATCTCCCCCTTGGGAGCAAACCTCAATTTGTCCTTCAGTAACCAACTTCTTTAACTTAACCAAGAAAGGGTCTAAATCTTTCTTTGCCTTAACATCAACCACCACCGAAGACTCGGATCCTCTTTGAACAAGAATGACACCCTCTTCCGAGTCAGTCAACCTAATACCCAATCTATCCAAATGGTGTACGTCCCTTATTATCTCCTTTTTCCCTTCATCCGCATGTGACACACTTCCTATGGATAATCTACTAAGGGTATCCTCCATGACATTCATCTTGCCGGGATGATAAAGGACACTCGTTTCATAATCCTTGAGAAGTTCCAACCATTTCCTTTGTCTTAAGTTAAGATCTCTTAGGGTGAACACATATTGCAAACTCTTGTGATCGGTGAAGACATCAACGTGAACCCTATACAAGTAGTGTCTCCAAATATTTAAAGCAAACTCCATCATCGCCAACTCAACATCATGGGTCAGATAATTTTATTCATGCACATTTAATTGTCGAGACACATAAGCTATCACCTTACCATATTGCATAAGTACACATCCCAACACAATCCGTGAAGCATCACATACACCACAAACCCATCTAACCCATTGAGCAAGGTCAAAACAAGAGTCGATGTGAGCCGATCCTTCAAAGTCTGAAAACTCTTTTTACACTCACTTGACCACACAAACTTAGCCTTCATGTAGGTAAACTTAGTAGACGATGATGCAATGGAAGAAAATCCTTCGACAAATCTCCGATAGTAATCAGCCAACCCAAGAAAACTTAAAATAATTGAAGGGGTCAATGGTCTAGGCAAATCCTTTACCGCTTCGGTCTTATTAGGATCAACCTTAATACCATCACGTGACACCATGTGACCAAGGAATACAACTTTTCCCAACCAAAATTCATACTTGTTAAACTTGGCGAACAACTGTTTCTCTCTCAAGGTTTGAAGCACCAACCTCAATTGATCCATATGCTCTCACTCACTCCGGGAGTTAATCAGGATGTCATCAATGAACATTACCATAAAACTATCAAGGTATGGATTAAATACCTGGTTTATGAGATCCATAAACACTACAGAAGCATTGGTCAATCCAAATGACATCACGATAAATTTAAAATGCCCATAACAGTCTAAAAAGCCATATTTAGAATATCACACTCCCTTACCTTCATCTGATGGTAACCCAAACGAGGATATATTTTGGAGAAATGAGTAACCCCGTGGAGTTGATCAAACAAGTCATCGATTCAGGGCAACAGCTACCTATTCTTGACAGTGACCTTATTTAACTGCCGATAATCAATACACATTCGAAGTGAATCATCCTTCTTTCTTACAAACAATATGTGTAACGAACCGAAAATTTTAAAAATTCATAATGATTGATTAAGGTTAGTGTTAAAATTGTCATGGTTGAATTTTGGGAGACATGGGTTGTACTTGAGTGGCCGGATTCAAAAGGGATTGTTTGGTGAAGTTGTAAGGCTGGTTGGGTAATGGACTTTGAAAAGCCATATCTTTTGATACGAGATGAACTATGTGGGATACTATATATAAAATCTAATATCTTTGATTTATCTTCACAATACAACTAGTTTCACTCAATTCGGAGTTCGAATATGAAAGTTATGGCCCTTGTAGTGAGACTGCCCGTAATTGGAAGTATGCTGGAAAAGAGTTCCGGAATTGGGTCTATGGCCTGGACCACAGACCGTTTGGTGGTCCACAGTCCGTGTGGGTGCTCGTGGGTTGGTCCAGTTTGCTCCTAGGGGTTGGGGTCCAGACCATGAATCAAGTGTCATCCCACAGACCACTTCACGGTCTGTGTGACCCTTCACGGCCCGTGAGGGGTCCCGTGAAGTGATCTAGAGAGTTGACCAAGGATCGGGGCTGGAATCTAGAACATGTAATGCTCCACGTACTAGTACACAGTTCGTGTAAAGCTATACAGTTCGTGAGGCCCCTCGTGAAGTGATCCAGAAAGTCTCCCGAGAGTTTAAGCCGAAGTCGAGGCCAAGTGAAGCCTCACGGGCAGGTTCACAGATCGTGAACCTTTGTACGGCCACTGGCAGCCTACCGTGAAGCACTGTGTTCAATGATCTAGTCCGTTTCATTATTGTTAATTCATAATTTAATTAGATCCTATGCCTTTTTTTGCCTTTTTAAGGTCTGCTAACTCTCCTAAATCAAACCCTAATCCTTATTCATCCATTCTAACACTCCTCAATTCTCTCCAGAATTCTCTCCATTCTCTTGACCTCCAATGATAAAAGCTTGAAGACATTTGAGAAAAATCATCCTTGTTGTGAAATCATCCAATTCTCTTGACTAATTTCAAGGTATGTGGGATTGATTCATGGATTCCCTTTCATCCATGAAGACCCAAGAACCCTTGTCTTTAAATTTTGATTTTAAGTTTTCTTTAATTATGGATTCTTTAAATTTTGAAGTATTTAATTGAATTGAGTTGTGAGCTGTAGAAATTAGGTGATTTAAAGTTGATTTAAGTTTGAATTATATGAGTTTTCAATGGATTTGATGAAGGTCAAGTTATGCATGTCCCCTTTACTATTGAACTATTCATGGGTAGTGTTTTAATGATTGTTTAAGTGTTGATTTAACTTGGATTTCTTATGAACTAATCTTGATTTGAATTTAAAGTATGAATCCTAGTACCCATGCTATTCTCATTATTACTCATGGCATTTGTATGCATGATCATGGATTTTTTCATGAAGGTTTTGATGTGGGCTAAGTCCCAAACATGTTTATGACTATGATTTTCAACAAGTATGGTTTATGACAAGAATGTGATCACATAATGTCTATGATATGGCTATTTGAGCAACATGGGTGTTTACACCAATATGATATGACAAGTTATGACAAGTATGGAGCTACTCTTATGCATGAAGT
>JBCEWC010016767.1:0-12908 GCA_038996855.1 Solanum aculeatissimum
TTCCCCCGAGGTTTAAGATCCTCAATTTGTATGATCCTTTCTTTGGTTCATGACACAAAAAGTTAGATAAACCTTTGAAAAAGAATTTGTTTGAGAGATCTAACTCAAATACAATGGTTGAAATCAACGGCAGTGGTCCACTAAAATTGTTGGAACCCAAGTATATTAACCAGTAATCTCCTTGCTCATTTATCCATGAAGGTCTCGAGATGATTGGAACCTCACCAACAAATTGGTTGTGAGAAAGATTGAGAAGACGACTTTGAGAAGACAAGTTCCAAAACCAAGTTGGAACCTCACCCTGTATTCCACCATCTGATATGTCAACATTTGCTATCTGCGTTTGAGTTTGAAGCCACATGGGAAACAAAGGGCCTATATTCCAGCCGCGTATGTCAATTACTGTGAGTTGAAAAGGTGGAATCCAATTCTGACTCACTTTTAAAGACAAATTATAATTTCTAGATGCATAGAAGGACTGTAAGTGTGTCAATTTAGAGAAATGACTTTCTGTTACAACATCTTCCAACCTATTGTCAGAGATGGAAAACACTTCTAGCATTGAAAGTTGGCCAAGACTTTCTGGAAGAGTTCCAGTGAGTTTATTAGAGTCTAGTCTCAAGTAAGTCAAAGAAGAAGTATTACTCCCAACATTGAATAATTCAGATACTTCTCCCTCAAATAGATTTATTAAGAGATCAAGTTGTTCTAATTTCCCTAACTTTCCAATTACATTTGGTAAATTTCCAGAAAGCATATTATCAAAAATGTCAATATTAGTTATTGAGCTCAAATTTGAAATCAGTCTTGAAACTTCTCCTTCAAGATAGTTTCCACTAAGGTAAAGTGATTCTAGATCTTTGCAGCGATAGAGCCAATTTGGTATAGTGGAGTTGAGGTTATTCCCAGAAAGGTCGAGATATTTGAGTGTTGTCATGTTTTCGCTCTTACTCTATATCGCACCTTCAATGCCACTATAACAGAGGTCAAGATGTTGAAGATTATTCAAATCAAACAACCATTTGGGTAAATGACAATTGAAAAAGTTTCCAGAAGCCTTGATGGTTGCGAGGGAAGTCAAGTTAACTGGACCATCAGGAAGTGGGCCAATAAAATCACAATAACCCAGGTCAAGAGAAACGAGATTGGGGAGGTTTAAAATCCATTTCGGAAGAGAAGAATTAAAGTTGTTATTCCCAGAAAGATCAAGATATTTGAGTGAAGAAAAATTGTGATGATCAAGTAGAGGTTTTATGTGAAGAAGACTACAATGAGATAAACGAAGATCAACAAGAGAAGGAAGCATGTTAATAACCTATAGCCATTCATTAGCTTTGCTAAGATCCACACTTTCCATTTCCAGGTTCTCAAGGCTCGAAAGACTTGGCAACCACTCAAGGCTATAGATTCTTAAATATCTCGAAACACTCAATATGCTTAGCTCAATCACATGACGTGTGAGATTGTCACACACGACCCCTTTCCATTCACAACAATCTTTTCCGACAACCCACGAAGAGAGAAGATCTGATGGTTCATGTAATTCTTTCTTCAAGGTCTCCAACGCTCGTTGCTCATTTTCTCTACAAATCCCTACGCAAATAGCAAACTTGGTATTTTTCAAAATAAGAAACAAGAGAAACCATAGTGTTATTGCTAAGACTACTTTCATGGTGTGCAATGTTAGGTAGATGTTTGCTTATATTTTCGATAAGCCAAGCAATATGTATTTATAGCTATTAAGTCTTCTCTAAAACAAGTCTTCTCCACATTCCACAATTAAGGTCCCACTTGAATTTGATTTCAAATTGAAACTGAAGTTTGGACGTATAATTTGGGTTTCTTAAGTTGTATTTTTTTTATACTAACATGGAAACTTCACAAATTATGAAAATTATTTTTTTTAAAAATCAATTCTTATACTATTTTACTAAATGAGCAAATCATAGTTCAAAAATAAGATATCAACATTGATAAATTGCATATCTACATATTCCTTTTATAAGTAAATTATGTTAGCGATTACAAACTTTTTGAAATATACTTTTTTCATCTCAATTGGTTTGTCTGGTCTATTGACTTGGAATGAAGTTTAAAAAAGTAAAACAAAAATAAAGTTTGTGGTATTAAGCTAAAGATATGTAGCTGATTTAAAAGGCAAAAGTGTCACATAACAAAGAAAATAGCTATTAAATACTGTAGTTGACTTGATATGGAGTTTAAAAAAGTGAAGAATTTTTTTACATTTTGGGGTTTTAAACTTGAAATATGTATAATGAAGTAAAATACACTCTAAATTTTATTATTGCAAACAAGTCATGTGAAAAATTGAAATTTAAAAGTTGTCAAAAAGAAAAAAAATCATTCTTTCTGAAATGAATTAAAAAAAGTAAAACAAATACAATGGAACATAAAGAGTAGAAAAATTATTATTCATTTTTTAGATTGGCAGAAAAGAAAGAGTCTCAAATAAAATGAAATAAAAGAAATAATGAAGTATCTATAAAAAAGGTATAGTTGAGATGTTGACTTGCTTGAACCTCCGCCCTACTAACGAAGTTCACAAACAAGGATCGAACCTTTTGAACGCCGACCTTTCCAACTAAGTCGAAGGCAAGGGCCCTTTAATCGATGATGTGTTCCATTGTCAGCAAGTTGTGGTCGACAAAATCCCTTTCCTTAAAGTCAAGTGGTTGAACGCCCCTTATCCTAAATATCATGGGAAGTGAAGAGGACAAGTTTGAAACTCATTCAATAACCTTCTCATGAAGATAGACATTTTTCCAAGGCACTGATTGGACCAGAGAACGAACGACCTAAGTAAGAAGGTAGCTCCATGAAATTGGTTCTTTGACCCAATTTAGTGAGACCAAAGACTTATTGATTTTGAAATTTTAATTTTCTTTTCTTTTAACTAAATAAATATATTAATTTCTTGAAAAGTCGAGAGGACTTTAGCAAGTCTTCTCAGCAACATTATTAAGTGTCACTGATGAGCCATGCACCTTAGAAGATTTTTTTAAACAATAAAATAAAACAAATAAATTCATGAAAAGAATGAAAATTTCATGTTTCTTTCAATAAAAACCATAACTTATTATTAATTGTTATTTATAATATTTTTATATAATTTTTAATTATATAATAGATTTTAAAAAAGTAAGACGCACAAATTAAAATGAAAAAAGTACAAAAATTTCATAAATATCCTCGGCAAAAAGTAGACATATCAATAAAGAGATGTCTGCTTCTAGCCGCTTCTATAATTAACCAAATTACCTTGAAGAAGCAGGCATGTTGAAGAAGACCTGCTTCCTAGGCATGTTCATCCCTCTCATAAGTTTCCAAGCTGCCCTTCTTTCACGAACAATTGACTTGTTAGAATAGAATTCTTTTACTTCCTGGAAAATTTTACTTCTTTATTAAATTTTATGTTGTATTAATTTTACAACATGTGAAGGTGATGTTTATTTTCCAACCATTAAATATTAAATGAGTAAAATAAAATTAATTTAATATTTTATCAGAGTTATGTTCATCCTCTTGCTAAACTATTTAGCCGAGGAGTATTTTAAAGAATTTCTTGATGCCGAATATCTTGCTCTCTGTTATATTTATAAATAGAGAAATATATTTATCATTATTATCGGAGTGGAAGAATTTTTGTTTCTTTTCTGTCGGTTTCTCAATCAAGGACTGAAAATTATTGAATATATTAAATATTTGATCCTTGAACCTCAAAAGAAAATAGGCAGAATTTGTGAGAATGATCATAAATAAAAATCACAAAGTAAAGTACACCATCATAAGACCTTATTTTAAAAGGACCACACAAATCAAAGTGTACAACTCGAGCAAATTAAGCTTTTTCGAAAGAGGATGACTCAGAAAGAATTTTTTTTACCGGCTAAGCAATGAACACATTTCTTCAACTTTGCTTCTTTCACTCCAGAAAGTAATTTTTCTTAGTCAAATTATCAATCTCCTTCTTGCTCATATGACTCGTCTTTCTATGTCATAACTCCGATGAGGTATCATTTTACTGAGCCTTTAGAAATAGAGCCTTGAAATATGAACAAGTTAAAAAATTTATGACCTCAAGCCACAATCATTGAACCTTTAGTAATCTTTCACTGTCAACACCAAGGGTGCTAACATAACCCTCATTATCAAGATTTTCTAAAAGAAGTTAAATTCAAGCGAACATTTGGAGCATGCTTGACATTATTGAGAACTAGTCTTGAATCATTGTTACTTTCCAAACAAATTGTGCAAATGCCAAGTGTCTCAACCTCATTGTCATTTCCCATTTTCAACGTTCTAAAACTATTTGAAGTATAAGAAGAAAATAATTTTTTCTTTGACGTGAAATGAGAAGTAGCACCAGATTCCACAAATCAGCTAGCCAAGGTTTATTCATTAATCAGGTTTGTTTTTAAAAAATTAAAATTAGCCAAGGTTTAGTCATTTGAATTAATCAGGTTTTTTCCTAAAATTAAAGTTAGTCAGGATAAATCTTTGACCGCGAATTAAAATATCTTTACTACTCAGACTTTGTTATCTACCTATATATGCATGTTGATTTTTTTCTTTCTCAATGTAGAGAAAATTTCTTTCTTCTTTTATAAATTATTTCTTCTCTTTTTATTTTTGGACAATTGATTTGTGAAAATTTTGAATTTTTAGTCATGAGTGCATGTGTTTAAAAGTGATTATGTAATCTTGAAGAGAGACGAACTACAAAGATTTATAATTCTGTTAGATCGAAATTACTTTCAAGGCAGTGGCTTATCATGACACAGTATTTGTGATTATTTGTTTATAACTTTAATTCTATTATAATTTTTAATTTTTTTTTGAAATAGATCACCTACACATAATATTGAACAAATAGCTATTTTATAACAAAGTCCTTCTTGATTTGTCAAAGCTTGAGTTTTTGAACGGTATTTATTTTAAATATTGATCTCAAAATCTTCTAATTTTCTTTAAGAAATTAGATGTTAATTATGTTTATTTGACGAACCTCTTGTTAATGGTTCTAACATCACTGTTGATGTTCCTAACACCATATTTGATTTTATCTATATTGTAGATGTTGATGATGATGCTTAAAAGAAGTTTGAAAAAGATGACAAAACTATTAAAAGAAATTTAGCTATGATATATTCTTTGTTTGATTTATTTGTTAATTATTAATCTGCTAAAAAATATAAGGTAGTTTGAACAAGAGATATAGTGTAAACGATGCAAGGAAGAAGTATGTTATAAGGCGGTGGATTAAGTTCGAAATTGTTCACAATAATTTAATTATGAATAAGTTTATGGGTATGAAAACTTGTCTATTGTTGTTTTCAATGAGGACATGACGATGTATGAGATTTTTCAAATCACTATTGTATTTGAATTTTTTTTACTTTTTTGGAGTGATTATAGTAGTTGTTGAATGCCAGACCTCAGCCATTGGAGAGCGAAATGGAGAAGAAGAGGAAGAAGAGATGGAATGAAACAGTGAAAGGAATTAAAACCGACTTAAGTTCTCATTATCTGTAATGTCCTATATATACACTGCTTCTAGTTGTATCTAATTGCTCTAACAACTTTGTAACTGATTGCGCAGATTAGTTTTAGCTAACTAACTAATTGAGCTAATTATTTGCACTTCTTGTTTCAATACTCCCCCTTAAGTTGGGTGGTGAAATATGTCAAGCATTCCCAACTTGGACATGTCATTATGCAGTTGCTTCCCTAGAGCTTTGGTAAACACATCTGCCGTATGTTCTCTACTTAATATGTACTCAGTTTTGATTATTCCTTCTTATAGTTTTTCTATAATAAAATGACAATCAATTTCTATGTGTTTCGTACATTCATGATAATGGGATTTGAAGCAATTTGTATAGCCGCTTTGTTGTCACAATGTAGTCCCATAGGTAATTCAACCTGTGCACCAAGTTCTTGCATTAACCCTTGTAGCCAAACCCGCTCTGCAACTGTTGTTGCCATGCTCCAATTCTCAACCTCTGCTAAGCTCCTTGACACCATACTCTGTTTCTTTGACTTCCATGAAACCAACGACTCTCCAAACTTAATCCCAAAACTTGTCACAGATTTTCTTGACAATAAACATGATGCCCAATCAGCATCACAAAACGTTGATCTTCCCCGACTTCTTGTTGCTCATCAACAGTCCTAGACCAGGCTACCTCTTAATATATCCTTACTACATGTAATGCTGCATCATAGTGTGAATTTTTCGGAGCATGCATGAATTGGCTTAGATGTTGAACAACGAAAGAAATATCTTGCCTTGTCATTGCCAAGTATAGTAGCCTCCCAATTAACCTTTGATATATTCTTCTGTCCTCTAATTCAACATCGTCTGTGATCTTGAACAAGTTATCATATTCCAAACTTGTGAGTTTCTGATTTTGTTCAAGAGGTGTTGTATTTGTTCTTCCCCCAGCAAGGCCACATTCAGATATCAATTCGAGGGCATATCTCCTTTGATTCAATAATATTCCATTCTTGGATCTGAAAAATTCAATGCCAAGGAAGTTTCTCAGCTCACCTAGGTCTTTCATTTTGAAGTTGTGGTGTAAAATATCCTTAGCTTCATAAATCAATTTCTTATCATTCCCGGTGATTAAGAGGTCATTCACATATACAAGTATAATCAAAATACCATCAGTGACATTGGTTTTTGTGAACAGTGAATAATCCAAATTCCATTGTTTGTTAGCCTGTTTCAAGCCATACAAGGATTTGAGTAGCCTACAAACTGTATTCTCCCTCTGACTACCAAATCCAGGTGGCAATGTCATGTAGACTTCTTCAAAAAAATCACCTTGAAGGAAGACATTATACACATTCATTTGGAGAAGGGGCCAACCTGATTGAGCAACCAAAACAATAACACATCTCACAGTCACCATTTTCACAACTGGAGAAAAAGTATCATGATGATCCAAACCTTTATGCTGTGTGAAGCCCTTGGCCACTAGCCTAGATTTATATCTTTCAATACTACCGCCAACTTTGTATTTAACCTTCTACACCCAATAGGAGTTTTACTTGAGGGGAAATCAACAATTTCCGAGGTGTGGTTGTCACTAAGGGCCTGAATCTCTTGGTTCATAGCATGGATCCATTTATTATCTTGAGAAGCTTGTTTGAAAGAGGTAGGTTCAGGGACTGAGGAAAAAAAAGTGGAAAGATATGACTTGTATGAAGGAGTTATCTTGTTGTAGGTCATGGATGTAGAGATAGGATGATTGGTTTTGGAATTGGTGACATAGTCAGTGTGCCAAATGGGAGGTTTAGTGGATCTAGATGATCTTTTGTAAGGTGTATGTGTATCAGAAGTAGATGAAAATAAAGGAGGTGTGGAAGAGTTGGAAGGTTTAGTGGAGATAGATATAGGTGATGGAGATTGAACAGGAGAATTGGTGTGAGGGACTATTGAAACAGAATGAAGAAAACAGTCATTTGTGGGATGAGGAAATGTTGTAGGAAAAGTGGAAGTATGGGAAGGACTATCCAAGAAAGTGTGTTTAAGATGTTTGAAAAGGAAGGCAGTTTCTCTGAAAGAAACATCTCTACTTACAAAGAAGGATCTAGTAGCAATGTTGTACAATCTGTAACTTTTTTTGTGTGTCTGAATATCCCATAAAAATAGAAGGAATAACTTTGGGAGATAGTTTATCAGATTATGATGGTTTGGTAGCATAGCATAAACAATCAAAAACTTCAATTGGGAACTTGCTTATGAAAGACTTCAATAAGGGGATTTACCTGATAATATTAAAGAGAGAAGTCTATTTATTAAAAAGGTAGCAGTGAGCACACATTCCCCCCAAAATTTCAATGATATATGAGCTTGGAATCGTAAGGCTTTTGCCATCTCAAGAAGGTGCCTGTGCTTTTTCTCAGCAATACTATTCTGTTGAGGTGTATGCACATAAGAGCTTTGGTGAATTATGCCATGAGAAGAGAATAGAGTATTATATTGAGTGTTAAAAAATTCAAGGTCATTATCAGATCTAATAGCTTTAACAGAAGCCCCAAATTGAGTTTTGATGAGACTAAGAAATGTTGAAATGTATGTGACAACTTCACTCTTAAATCTCAACAGAAAAACCCAAGTCATTCTAGAAAAATCATCAACAACGGTAAGAAAGAACCTATGACCATTATAAGTGCATTATTTATATGGTCCCTAAACATCCATATAAAGAAGATTAAAAGGGGATACAGATTTATTTGTACTAGAAAAAAAAGGAAATCTAGTTTGTCTTGCAAGAGGACATACAGAACAAGATTGAAAAGAGGTATTCTGTAAATGAGGCTTCAAAGAAGTAATTTTCTGAAGCAAAGTAGCAGGGACATGTCCAAGTCTTAGATGCCAGATAGAAAAATCTGTATGAGATATTGAACAACAGGATTGAAGTGTAGTGGCAAGTGATGGCTTCTTAGCAAATGGAAGTATGTTGACGCCCCCTTCCTCCTTACCAATCCCCCTCACCTTGCCATTGCAAAGGTCCCAAAATAGACAAAAAGAAGGATAAAAAGACACACAACAGTTTAGCTCCTTAGTAAGTTTAGAAATGGACAAGAGGTTGTATGTTAAGGTAGGAATGTACAGAACATTATGCAACTCATTGGCATCAAATAATGTGACAGAACCAGTGTGAGTCATAATAGTGGTTTGGCCATTTGGTAAATGTACAATGTTTGAGTTAGAGGTTACAAGTGTTGGATTAAGAAATGTGCCCAGGCTAGAAACCATATGATCAGTGGCCCCAGTGTCCACAACCCATGAAAGCGTATTATATCCTGCAGTATAACAAGTATTGAGTGTAGAGGAATATTTATGATGTATACCTGCCATGTTAGCAACAATTTCATATGAAGAAGCCTCCTTATTAATCAGGTTCACCAGGTGATTGTATTGATCAGGAGTAAAAGTTGGTACAGTCTGCAAAGAGGAGCCATCAATAATGTTGTTGTTTCTTACGTCAAGTCCTTTAATGTAGTTTGCATTAGTGATTTGAGACCTTTTACTCTCTCCTGGATTATGTTGCCTATGAGTAGTGTTGTTATTCCCAGCTTCAAATCCTTCTACGTAATTCACATTCTTAGCTTGAGGTCTTTTGTTATTCCCAAAATTCTGTTGTCTCATATTTCCAAAAGCTTGTCCCTTATTATTCCCATCCCAACACCTTTTTTCATGTTGATCCTGTAATTTGGAGGGTAGCCAACCAGTCTATAGAAAAAATCTCTTGTGTGATTTCTCAAATGACAATGATCACAATATAGTCTTGTGTTCTGTTTGGGCTTGTTGTTCCGTACAGATGCTAATGCACTAGGATCATTAATGTCTAATTTCTGTAAAGGCAACACACAGTTGGATATCATACTTGATTGCATTCGTTGACTCTCTTTCTTTTAAATTTTATATAACTAAATCCTGCATAACTGAACTCTGCATAACTAATACCTGCATAACTAATATTTACGTAATTAAACCTTGCATAGGTAATACCTCCATAGCTCTAATCCGTAACCAAATGGTCCTTTATGATATGACTTAGCAGCTTGATAACTTTACAATATTACAATTTAAATATCGTCTTTATTCTTGAATAAAGAAATCATTGTTTTACACCTCTATTCTTCAGATATTACAATCTTGAAAATGATATTAAAGAACATAGTCATCCACTCTAGACCTTTCGTGCTTGTGTTCTTACAAAACTCAATCAAAAGTTCATTTAGCTAGATCAATCTTTTCTTACTTATCCTATGAAGAGCACCCTTAACATGCTTAATACACCTATAGTACCTAATATTTTTTTGAGTGCTCTAAGTCACTCAGCACAATGTACCTATTTGACTCTTTGTTCAAGTTATAAAAGTGTACTTTCCATCTATATGTATAGGTGCCTCTTCCACTAATATTTTTCCTTTTTCGTCCTTGATGTACTTCACCTGATCTAGGTCTCGATTCTTTCTCTATCGCCTTGGTAAGTCTGTATAACTTTTTATCTTCCCCTTTGTCTATGTCACAATCCAAAAACATGGTCATGACTAAAAGAGACATCGAAACTTGACTAAACATCAAAAGAAAACTCGAAGAAGATAAATAGATAAATACTAAGATAAGTACCAAATCTCAAAATATAGCTCAAATCCACAAATCTGGTGTCAGGAGTTCTAAAGAGCATCTACCAAAATATGAGAATTTATAGATACAACTTAGTCTCTGAAAACAAGCAAAGATTATTAAACTAACAATAGCATCCAAAGAAAATTTGAAGCCTTGAGCCTCACCACTAGAACTGTGAATATCTATGTGCTTAATACACCTATAGTACCTATTTTATTTACAAAAAAAAATAAAATAGCGTAAATAAAATAAAATAAAATGGATGTATGGCAATTAGTCAAGGCAAATAAGAAAAGTTTTTAATATATGTAGGAAAAAAAAGAAAGATATAATATAGATCAAGAATTATGGGATTGTAAAATATTTTAGGAGCAAATATATAGAAGTAAATAACTATTCTAACTATTGTTAGAGTTTTACTTTTATTAAATAAGTAATAATTAACTGAGAAAAATGGAAAGAAGGAAAATGAAGAGGAGCAGAGTCCTAATTAATACTCTCTCTATTTGTTTTTAGATGTTATGTTGCGTTTTTTCTCGTAAGTCAATTTGTTAATTTTCAATGCTAAATTAAATTACATTAATTCTATATTTTAAAATAAAAATTTAGAAATTCAAAAATTATATGAAAAGTAATATAGATTGTGATCTTTTATTATCTCAATATAATGAAAAACATATTTCTTAAAATACTAGTCAAAATACATATTTTTTTACTATAAAAAATATTCAACAAAAAAAAAAGGAAAAAATGCTATACTAGGACATATGGAAACATGCTTCGACTATAAGGTTGTGATGGAGCTAGAGTGCAAAATTCGATCAAATTTAGTAGATTTGTCTTAAAACATCATTGAATATGTATAAATTATTAATTTAGAATTCAATAATTCTTTTTGAAAAAACATAGAATCCAAAATTCATAGCTTTCAAATCCTAACTAATTTTCAAAATAAATTAGGTTACATTAATTTGATATTTAAAAATTAAGAAATCATATAAAAAAGTAATGTAAGTTGTAACTTTTTCATATCAATATAATAAAAGAATACATCTTAAAATATAGTCAAATTTTTTATCATTTCACTTTCAAACAGAAAACTATAACAACCAAAACTATAAGTTGCTATCATGTTATACTTTTTTCTAGAGTAAATTTTATTCGTGATCATTCAATTTTGTGTTTAATACACGTAAGTAACTTTTTTTTTACTTTGTTATATAAAAGTCATTCAACTTGAGGGATTATCACACAAAAGTCATTTTTTTCTAATTTGTGTCACATAAAGTCATTTAGTTTTGTGAAAGTTCACTAAAATAAATTTTATAAAATCACCTAAATATGTATATCTTGCATTGAGCCAGACTCGACGTAGGCACCAGACCAGACAATGCCGAATAAATACGCCTATCCTCAAACTTGAAAGCTAAACTTATTTTTAACATTTTAATTTTACGAGCATTTAAATACTCCTATTTTAGTTTGAAGTGAATGAAAATGAACATTTGAGAACATCTTTTACTAAGAAACATTTGTTTGAGGAAGTTAAGACATAAGGCTACATCTTTGAACACAAAACAAAACAACAACATTGCTAACATGAAAAATGTAAGCATACAAACTAACGTTTCATGATAGAAATCTCTCAGCATATTGGCAGCTTTGCAAGCAACATTTCCAAGCTACGATCAAGAAAACGAAAATAAGCATGTCTCCATGATCTCTTGAACAACAATGAACCACATAGACCCCAAAAGCTTAAGGAAAATCCTATTGCCATTGCAATGTAAAACCAATCCACTTCATCTTTGTTACTCTCCTCATCTTCAGACTTGTGATTTGGAATATTATCATCTGAACTACAATTCATCAAGAGTGGAAGCCCGCAGAGTTTGTTTCCTTGAAAACTCGAGGGATCAAAGCTTTGAAATTGGGTGCTCAATGGTATCATACCTGATAAGTTGTTATTGTTATCCTCATATAGAACTTGCAATGGAAAAGACAGAATACAAATCGTTTAAGAATCTGAGTCCACATAATTCACTGTGTGTCCTTAAGGAATTTAATCCCCTCACTGTACCCGAGGTTTGTGGATTACTTCCTCCCAGGATAAAACAGATTTACAATTACAGAATAGCGGTACCTCAAACTCTGTAATTATCAACGAACTCAATACCAGAAATAACTTCACATAGACTCAAAAATTTGTAAGAAGAAATATGTAGAAGAGAGAAATTTTTCTATATCTGAAAAACACAGAAGGGACCTCCATTTATAGGGAGAATTGGGTGCGAAAGTGTCTGTTCGAATAGACACATCTGTTCTGAACAGACATGGTGTTTGTTGGAAATGAACTGGTGTTTGTTGGAAATGAACTGTCTGTTGTGATAATTTTTAGGCGCGAAAATTAAAAGGTTGTTAAAAATAACTAACTTATTAATTTCGCCTAGTAAATTAATTAATAAATAAATAATTTATAAATTAATAAATAATTTACAAATTAATCAATTAATTAATAATTCACAAATCTCAGGAAAAAGGAAGATTGATTAAATAAATTTTGTCCAAAAAATATATCAATCAATCATATCATTTGCCGAAGCCAAAGCCAAAGCCAAAGCCGAGCCGAGCGAGCGACGACAACGACGGCACGAGGGGGTCCTCTTTACTTGACTCTTTAAGAGTTAGAGGAAGTGTTTCCTAATATAAGGATTCCACTTTTCCTCTATTTTTTCAATGA
>JBCEWC010016768.1:0-12908 GCA_038996855.1 Solanum aculeatissimum
GAAAGTCCCATAATCCCGGTGTGCCCCCATAGTGGAATCCTATTTCCCCTTGTCCTTAGAGATTATTGCTATGTGTTGTGTGCAAGTATGCTTATCCCATTCCCGTTATCGTTCCCATAGCTTGAGTCCCTAGTCCCCAATCCCCTAGAACTTACGTACTATGTGTTTAGTTTCCTCGCTTCCGAACCGATGATGTGTGTAATGATGCTATAATGTCTTGATCAAGGGTCTTCGAGTCCTCCTTCGCCATGTCACATCTAGGCCCCCTATCTGGGTGCTGACAGTGTATAGTTCAGCGGTATGTGGTTGGGCAGGTAGGAGTACTTGTATTCTTTATTGTTTTACTTTAGTTTAGTTTCCATTTGTTGAGTATTGTATTTCTTGGTGCTCACCCCTTGCTATATTTTGTAGGTTGTGAGCGCAGTCCCTCTCATTAGATATCCCAATTATTGGATCGAGCTTTTGGATCCCTTAAGAGGTAACTGCTTATCTTTCGGCAGACCTTCGAGGACTAAATTTTATCTTATGTCCTATTTGAGAACAAGACATTGAGACTCATATTATCATTTGAGTATTCTTATTATTAGAGGCTTGTACATGTGGCAACAGTGTTGGGATGGTTGCAGTTTAGTTTCCCACTGTTTATCTATCATTGTAGACTATTTTATCTTCTACTTTTGTTATTGTATTTGGGGTTGTTTAGGTTTGGGCTGACTTGCCTTAATGGGTTAGGTGAGTGCAATCACACTCATTTTTGGGTTGTGAAAATTTTGTATTAGAGCCCATGTTCGTAGGTCTCACATTAATAGAGTCTTAAGGATTAGTATGGAGACATTTGTTACTTATCCTTGGGAGTCTATAAAGACAGTTAGGAAAGTCTCTTTTGCTTCTTTCTAATAAATTTGTGTGTGGATCATTGTTTAAGACTGAGTAGTCATATGCCCTTTAGATAGATAGTGAGAACTAGAGATACAACTTCTAAAGGATGAGTAGAAGCAGCTCTCAAGATTTCTGTTGAGACCCTATCTAGGGGTAGGGGCCGATCCAGAGGTCGAGGTAGAGGCTTGATCGAGGAGCAACACTGGCTAGAGATTATGAGTGGGGTATCTCCCTTGAGCCTGCTATGAAGACTAGAGAAGAGCAGGTTCCCCCTGAGTATGTTGTAGCACCACTACTCTAAGATACACTTTTGAGAGTATTAAGTGCAGCAAGCCCTTAAGGCTAAAATACAGGTGGAGCAGCCACCAACAACACCTATTGTTGAGATTTCTCTGGTAGTTGCCTTTACTGATGATGAACGACGTAGATATGAGAGTTTCAGGAAGATAGACCCATCTTAGTTTCAGGGTTGGAAGATGAAAGATGCATACGAGTTTTTGACTACTTATAGGGGGTTACTTGATGCAATGGAATTAGCAGAGAATCATGGTGTATGATATGTTACTCTCTAAATCTGTAGAATAGCAAGAGAGTGGTGGAGGACTTAATTGGGATCTCTTCTGGTTGGGTCTCCTTTGATGACTTGGGATATATTCTCTAGTGGCTTCTATGAGAGATTTGTCCCTTGGAGTGTCCGAGAGGAGAGCCATTTGAGATTCGAGAGTCTGAGACAGGGCACTATGAAAGTCTCTAAGTTTGAGATTTCTTTTTGTCAACTAGCTCGACATGCTACGGTTATACTTCCTACGAAGGCAGAGAGAGTTTGTTAATTTCTGTGAGGGCTGGCATATTACATCAGACGGTTAGTGTTTTGGGTGTCTAGAGTGGGAGGATCTTTTCAGGCAGTGGTTAGTGACACCAAGGAGGAAGAGTTGATGGACAGAGAGGAGTTTGGGGACCCCTAATGGGTTCGTTCATTTAGACAGTTATCAGGTGCCTTATATGGGGGCAAAGGTATGACTATGGCAGATGGATCATTCCATCACCGCAGGGTTCATACAACACTACCGGCATCAGAGGAAGGGCAAGATGCTCATGATTTTTATAATCTTGGCCAGAGTTTCACTAGTTCACAGCAGAGACCTATGGGCCGAGGTGGCTACAATATCACCCATATTCCCTCTCAATAGCCTTCCACTACCAGATCATGTTTTGGGTATGGATCTTCAGATCATATGGTTGGATAGTGTCTTATAAAGACTCATTTTAGGCCTCACCGCTCTTATTTCACAATACTAATCAGAGATCGGCACCATCAGTTAGAGGTACGGCCCCATAGACTAGGGGTTGAGGTAGAGTGTATCTTGACAAATATGGGTGTATCGGGCGTAGAGGAACGGGTGATGCCTTCACACATTCTGGTGGTTGAGGGGTAGTTTTGATTAGTAGAGGATGGGAGGACAGTGCTATGCTTTCCTAGGTAGACCCGAGGTTGAAGCCTGTGATGCTCTATTATTAGAGGTATTATTCCGGTTCGGCATTGCCCTGCATCCATGTTATTTGATCCTGCCTCCACTTATTCTTATGTGTCTGCATATTTATATCAAGGTATGATTTGCCATGTGATAGTATGTTTATGCCATTTTATGTTTCGACCCCAGTAGGTGAGGCCTTAGTAGTGGATCGGGTGTACTGATCTTGGCTTGTGACAATGGCAGGCTATGAGACTTGAGTGGATATGATTATATTAGATATGGTAGATTTTGATGTTATTTTGGGTATGGATTGGCTATCTCTGTATCGTGTTATTCTTGATTGTTATACCAAGTCTGTCACCTTAGCCATGCCAGGTAGACCAAGGATAAAGTGGACAAGTTGGAGGGTTCTTATCCTAGTAAGGTTATTTCATATATTTGAGCCCAAAATTTTATCAATAGAGGGTGTTTGGCTTATTTAGCTTTTATTCATGATATTTTTGTTGAGCCACCTTTCCTAGATTCTATTCCTGTGGTTTATGAGTTCCTAAATCTGTTTCTTACTGATGTACTAGAGTTCCTCCTGATAGGGGAATTGATTTTTCTATAGATCTTAAGTTGGGCACAAAGCCCATTTCCATCACTCCTTACCGTATGGCTCCAATTGAGTTTAAGGAGCTAAAAAAACAGCTACAAGATTTGTTGAGCAAAAAGTTTATTCTCCCAAGTGTTTTCACCTTGGGGTACCCTGGTATTGTTCGTGAAGAAGAAGGATGGATCCATGAGGATGTGTATTTATAATGACAATTTAACAAGGTGACTATAAATAACAAGTATCCACTTCCTCATATATATATGATTTGTTTGATCAACTTCAGGGAGTTGCATTATTTTCTAAGATTGATTTGAGATATGGGTACCTTCAGCTATGGATTCAGACTTCAAATATTCCTAAGACAGTCTTTCAGACCAAGTATGTCCATTATGAGTTTCTAGTTATGTCCTTTGGTTTTACTAACTCCCCTGCAACATTCATTGAGTTGATGAACGAGGTATTTCAATTGTATCTGAATTCATTTTTGATAGTATTCAGTGATGACATCTGGATTTATTCCAAGACCGAGGAGGATCACGTGAAGTAATTGACGATTGTGCTCCAGAGGTTAGGGAGGAGAAGCTTTATGCTAAATTCTCCAAGTGTGAGTTTTGGTTGAGTTATGTGGAATTCTTGGGGCATGTGGTGTCCAAGTAGGGCATCCAAGTTGATCTAAAGAAGATTGATACCGTTTGGGGATGGACTAGGTCTGTCTCAGCTACAAAGATTGGCATTTTTATTGGTTTGGCTAGTTATTATTACCATTTTGTGCAGGGATTCTCCACTATTGTAGCTCCACTAACTAGGCTCACTTAGAAGAATATTGTTTTTCATTGGTCCGATGACTATGAAGAGGGCTTCCAAACACTCAAGTTATTGTTGACTACTACCCCTATCTTGACCTTGCAAGAGAGGGTATTGATTTCACGGTTTATGAGAGTGGGGTTAGGTGGAGTGTTGATGCAAAAGAGAAGGTGATAGCCTATGCTTTGAGGCAATTGAAAGACCATTAGAAGAATTATCCCACTTATAATTTGGAGTTGGTTGTGGTTGTATTTGTGTTGGAGTTGTGGCGTCACTATCTATATGGATTCCATTTTAAGATCTTTGATGTCCATCACAATTTACAGTATATCTTTAGCCAGCGACATGTGCATTTGAGGCAAAGAAGGTGGATTGACCTCTTGAAAGACTATGATTTGACTATGCTATATCATCTCAGGAAAGATAATGTGGTGAATGATGCATTGAGTAGGAAGGCTTCCAGCATGGAAAGTCTAGCAACCATTTTGGTTGAGGAGCGACCCTTGGCTAGAGATGTTCAGAGGTTAGCCAATAAGTTGGTGAGACTACAACTTACGGATAGGGGTTGAGTTCTTGCTTTCATTGAGGCTCGCTCATCCTTGATGGATATATTGAAGGAAGACTATTTAAAGATGAGAAGTTGTGTATCATTTGAGACAAGGTGATTAGGGGTAAAGATAGGAACTGGTACTTGATTCAGACGGTATTTTGAGGATCGGGAGTCGCATTTGTGTGTCTAAGGTGGGTGACTTGATCAGATTGATACTTAAGGAGTTTCATTATACTAGATATTCCATTCATTCATGGGAAGCAAAGATGTATCATGACTTGAGCCAGTATTACTGGTGGTATGGAATGAAGAAGTATATATTGGAGTTCATGGTTAGGTGCTTGACATGCTAGCAGGTCAAATATGAGCATTTGAGGTCAGGTGGTGAGTTGCAGAGGATGACCATTCCCAAGTGGAAGTGGGAGCGCATTACCATAAATTTTGTGCTAGGGTTTGCCTCCTATAGTTAGTAGCTTTGACTCCATATGGGTGGTGGTGGATCGATTGACTAAGTCCGCCCATTTTATCCTTGTAAAGGTGAAGTACATAATTGAGAGGTTAGCGTAGATCTACATTAGTTAGATAGTGAGACTTTAAGGTGTTCCAGTTTCCATTGTGTCAGATTGTGGTTCATTGTTTACCTCACATTATTGGAGAGCCTTATAGCATGGTTTGGGTACCCGTTTAGATATGAGTACAACTTTTCATTCTTAGACCAATGTGAAGTCTGGCACGACCATTCAGATGTTAGAGGATATACTTCAGGCATATGTTATTGATTATGAAGCCAGATAGTATCAACACTTAGCTTTGGTGGAATTTGCTTACACCAACAGTTACCACTCCAACATTCACATTGCTCCTTTTGAGGATTTGTATGACTAGAGGTGTAGATCGCTTATCGGATAGTTTGAATTAGTAGTAGTGGAGAGCATGGATACAGATATGTTAAGAGAGGAATTGGAGTGGGTACGGTTGATACAGAGAAAGTTGGTGACAACCCAGAGTCACCAAAAGAGCTATGTTGATAGATGGGTTCGACCTTTGGTATTCATGATTAGTAACCGGGTATGGTTGAAGATCTCACTCTTAAAGGGTGTTATGAGGTTCGAGAAAATGGGCAAGCTCATCCTGAGGTTTATTAGACCTTCTGAAATTCTAGACAGAGTAGGAGAAATAGCCTACAAACGCACCTCAATAGTTGCAAAAGCATGAGAAATTATGCATAATGGTGTTCACAAGAGCACAGTTATTTCCTAGCTAAACTATAGTTATGGTTCCATCCCACAAAAAGTATGATATTGATGTCTTCATTCCATCACATGTTTTTCATTCATGCATTGTTTTCATTAATGTTGATTGTTTTCCCTTGTGCTTGCTTAAGCTCATATACATGTTATTTTACCACTCCATGCATTAAAGTATCTAACTTATGAATGATGTCATTACAATATCATTCATTAATTTCATCTCACATATTTAGTATATTCTAAAGGTACTAACGCATATTTTTCCTACATTATGTCACTATGTAGGGACTGATGTCCCTCTTTCCCCGGCTCGTGGCTAGTTCTTTCGATGCTCCAAGACTAGTGTTGCGGTGAGCCCTTAGTTCGGCACTCCACTTATTTTATTTTATTGCTATGTATTTTTAGACATGATGTATGTGTTAGTTTTAAAACTGGAGGCTTTTACTTTCTATGTTTAAATTTGAAATCTTTTCTATTTGAGGGATACCGATTGTTTATCAATTCTCATTTATTCATGTTCTAGATGGTATGTTTTTGGACACTATGTATGTTTTGAGATGTTACTTTTATTTAAATGCTATCCCATACACCCTATCCCATTTATTTTTGCAAAATGAATGACTTTGTGCTTATGAATGCTTAAGACGTTAAGATGGCTTAGATGAGGTGCATATGGGTGTCTCATTCATTGCGTTACGACTAGGCCTTAGGATTGGTTCATGACAAATATATCGATATGGATCGAAAGATGATTGAAAACAATTACAAGGCAAAGAAAATGTTAGTTTGTGGTATTAGGGCTAAGGAGTACAACGGGATCTCTTTTTATGAGTCAACCAAGGAGATATGGGATTGTTTTTGTAAAACTCATGAAGATACTGAGTAAGTGAAGGATTCTAAAGTTGATATCCTCACTACTTAGTATGAAAATTTTACCATAAAGGAAGGTGAGTCCATTCATGATATGTATACCAGATTCTCATCTATTGTCAATGAAGTTAGGTGTTTGTGTGAACCCATTCATCCTAGCAAGCAAGCAAGGAAGATCCTTAGAATTCTTCCTAAGTCTAGGGCCAACGAAGTTGATACTATCACTGAGGCCAAGGACTTGAAGGTTTTGATAATGGATGTTTTGCTTGGTAATCTCCAAACTCATAGTTGAATAGAGCAAATAATGTTTCTAAGAAGGACAAACCATTATCTCTAAAGGTGACACAAGGTGAATAATCTGATAAAGATGAAGATTAGATGGCATACCTCACAAGAAGATTTCAAAAAATTATGGGGAAACATGGTGGTTTCGAGAAGAAGGGAAATCCTAGCAGAGATGCTACTACTAATGATCTGTGTCACAAATGTGGAAAACTAGGACATTTCATCATAGATTTTTCCAAAGCATAACACAGAGAACAAAGACTATGCCAAGCCTGGAGGCTACAAACATAAGTCTAAGGACCCGATCCCTGACAAGAAAAGTAGAAAGGTTGTAGCAGACTATGTTGTGAAAAAGTTATTATTTATGAAAATTCCTCAAGTGACTCAGAAGAGTCTGAGCACATAGAGGATACTTCCTTGATATTTTTGAAAAAAGATGAAGAGATCTTCAATCAAATGTTCTCATTCATGGAAAAGTATGATAATGCTGATGAATCTGAGGATGAGGTAACCCTATCTAATTTTAAGAAATATTTGCACATTCTTTCTGTTAAGAAGTTGAGGAGTTAGTTGTTATTCTTATTGTTTCAATAATTGAGTTAACTATTGAAAAGGAAATGTTGAATAATCAATTAGATCATGTTAAAGATGAAAAGGTTGCCTTAGTCTCTTAGTTATTTGAAGTGGAGAAACATGTGTTAGATATTAAATTAGAGAATGTGGCTCTTTGTGAAAAATTGAATCAAGAATCAAAGGGTTATTTGAAAGGGAAGGAAAAGGCTAGTAGCTTGCAACTTGATATTGAAGCTAATCTGAATGAGGTTGAATACTAAGCTAGACATGGCTGTAGAAAGGAATATTCAATTAGAGAGGGACCTAGTCCGAGTCAAAGAAGAGTTGTCTAAAACACTCAAATAGACTACTTCTTCTAAAATATTAGATACTCTGACTCATCAAGGAGCCAACAATAAGAAAAGTTTGGGGTTTGTGAAAAAACGTTTGTCTCATACCACCCGCAACAAAAATGTCAATGGGTCAAATCTATTATTGTGTACTCACTGCTGAAGATATGGTCATCTGAAGACCAATTTTCCTGCATTGAAAATTTTTGAAGAACGTTTGGCAAGATATTTTGAAAAAAAGAAAATAAAAGTGGGACCTGATCCTTGGGTGAATTCTCAGAATATCTCTTAGCTGAAAAAAGAGGTGCTACCCCCTGGACAAGAAAAGTGTTAATTACCCCCTTATCTGCTTTTTGAGAACTTAGATTAAAATGGGTTTCTAAGACTAACAAGTGATCTCTTGCAGGTAATTTAAGGAAGCATAAGTCGATGTTGGTACATGGATATTGGATGCTCAAAGTATATGACTAAAAATGTTGAAAGCTTCCTTTCACTCTAAGAACTTCAAGGTGGAGGTGTTTCTTTTGGAAATGGAAAAAAGGTATATATTCTTGGTACTGACAGGATTGGAAAGTCTCTGGATCACTCAATAGAAAAATGTTTATGAAAATAATGGACTTAAGTTAGTTTGTTGAGTGTATCTCAAATCTATGACAAGGGCAATGAAGTGAAATTTCACTCAGAAAAGTGTAATGTCACCGATATGGATTCATAAGAAGTGGTTCGTGTAGAAACAAAGGTGAAACATATGTACCGGCTGATTTGGATTCTATACAGGGAATGATCTTACATGTCTTAGTGCTCAAAGTGAGAATGCAAAACTTTGACACAAAACACTTGGTCATGTTAGTTCTTAGTTGCTGAAAAAATGTGCTTCAAAGGACCTGGTCTGTGGATTACCAAAAATGAAGTTTGTATATGATAAACTTTATGAAGCCTGTGTTAAGGGCAAGCAGATTAGATCCTCATTTATGCAAAATAAATCAGTTAGCACTATCAGACCACTGGAGTTGGTTCATATGGATCTATATGGTCTAGTGAAGATTCAAAGTTGTCATGACCAAAGCCCAGGGCCTAGGAGTTACATGGTGAATGGGAACTCGAAGGTCCCCAAACAAGTCTCATAGAATCCATACATATCATCAATTCAAAAGTGAAGTTCAAGCATTATTATGTTATACAAAGGGATATAGGTATATGAATCAAGCTATGGGATAAGGGATATGGGACCCATTGTCACACAATTTAACACATAAGCCTAAGGGACGGGAATTAGGGACTTAAGCTATAGGGATAGAGAGTATAGGATTGGCCATCATATATTCGACATCAACAAGCAAGTTCTAAAGGGTGAGATCATATGACTCACGCTATAGGAGTAGGGACTTAGGGATTTCATCATCATCTCATCATATCATAACATCAACATAACATAAGATATAAGCATAGACTCCACAAGTATCAAACATAACAAGCTCGTAATAAAGTTTACTGACATCCAACAATGCCTCTAAGTCATAGATAGGATGGCGGCCAAGACATATCCCAGGCTCACCCTCAAAGTGAAATAAATAAGGTATTCATAACATAAAGTAGGTAGATAGAAGGTAAGTCTTGTCCTTGGAATAAAGGACTCACCACTAGTCAATTTCTCACAACCAATCTAGCCGTGAAGAGGTGGATAAGGATAGTCTTCGGTCAATAAGTAGTTAGAGCATGTAGGCAAAAAGTATGTGTTAGTATGTTTGAATGTACAAAGTATGTGGGCATGGTATACATATGAACATGATAGCCTAAATTTCAAAGTTAGATAACAAAGATACATACATATATACATACAAACATATATATATATATATATAGAAAGAAGTATATAGGAAAGGATTCCATAACAATATGCCTTAAATCCATGATGCATGAATGTCATAATACTTAAACATAGATGGGATGGGACCTTAACTGATATATAAGACCATGCAAGCCATTACATAAAATTCTTATGTTCACCCTACACCGGAGGAAAGGGTGATCTACTTGCCAAAGTTAGACCGTACTCCTCCTTACGGGAGCACCACCCATTTAGGAAAGGAATTTACATGAACATAATCATCCACAGAGGGGCATAGACATGAACCTATGTTTGGCACATAGTTATGACAAGGAGACTTTATATAAGAACTTCTTAGGTCGAGCCTCCACCTCCAATCTCTTTTGATGCTAAGTCATCATCCCACGGAAATACATATACATTCTTTAAATAGGACCAAAAGTCATTCCAAATCATAATCATACATAAATTGGGATAAAAGGAAAAACATACTTCATAATTATGCATACGTAGGCTTAAAATGCCAAATCATATCATAATCACACATACTTGGGCTTTAAATCCAAATCATACTTCATACATAGGAATAACTCATTTATACTAGTACATGATGGTGTATATACACCCATAATTACTTAAAACCATATCATAGATATTATGTGATCACATATCATGTCATAACCATACTTGTCTTGAAATCATAGTCATAATCATAATTGCTTAAAACATATGTAACGACCTAACAATTTTTGAAACTCCTTATGGTTGATCTTGTATGATTTTATACTGGTCATGGTTAAAACTTTGTAGCCACGGATTGAGTTTAAGTGGCCGAACGCAAAATAGAACATTTTGTGGCCTAGAGAGGCCATTTGGAACGTGAACTTCATCAAAACATAACTTTTGATGCGGGATGAATCGTGTGGGGTACTTCATATAAAACCGAAGATCTTTGAGTTATCTTCTCAATGCAACTTGTTTTGCTTGATTTGGAGTTCGTATAAGAAAGTTATGGCCCAAAGAGTGAGACTGCCTGAAATTCAGAAGATATTGGAAAAGGGCCCTGAAAATGGCCCAAGGCATACAACACGGACCGTGGTACTGATCATGGTACGTGTGGGGGTTCGTGAAATGGTCCAGAGATCATGGGGTGGCCAGGACCCATCCCACAAACTAAGTTAGGGTCCACAGACCACCCCACGGTCCGTGAGACCTCAAACGGACAGTTTGGTGGTCCGTTAAGTGGGGCAGAACCTTGGCAAGACTATGGGCTGTTTATTTGACTAAGGCAAGGCTCATGGTGAAGTTGTATGGACCGTGAACTGTGGTATGGACCATTTGGGCCACCATTTGGCCCTAGGTTAAGTGAATTGTCCGCCTCATTAAGAGTTAAATCATAATTTGGTTGATCCCTAGGCCCTTTTTAGGCTTCCTAAAGTCCCTTAAACCTATTGGATATAACCATAACCTTTATCCATACATTTTTAATAATTTTAAACATCATCAAATTCTCTATAGCACAAATAACACCATTGTTGAAGCTTTGAAGGAAATTTGGGGAAAACGTTGGATTTTTACACCTTTCTTAAATTTGATTGCTTGGATACGAGGTATGTGGGTTTTGATTCAAGGATTCCCTTTCATCCTTGAAGACCCAAGAACCCTAACCCTTTAAATTATGAATTTCAATTTCTTTAAGTTATGGGTTCTTAAATTTTAATGCAATTTCTTGTTGGGACTTGAGTGTTGTAGATTTTAGGTGATTTAATTGATATTTTGAGGTTGAATTTCATGAATGTTTGATGGTTTGATTATGATCAAGTTATGCATGTTCTTACACCCTTGATTTATGGATGAATATTGTTCCAAAGGATGTTTTAAAGGTGAAATTGAACTTGAATTTACATGAATTCCATTGGATGATTTAAATTATCAATGTGCATGTCCCTTAATGATTTTGATATGCATAGGTAACTTGCATTGTATTTTGATTACGGATTTTCTTCATGATTTGACTTGAATTTCACATGAACTACTGCTAAATTGAATGTAAAGTTTGAATTCCATTACCCATGTTATTTATATTGTCCTCATGGCATTGCATGCATGATTCATGGGTCTATTGTGAAAGTTTTGATGTGGGTTCAGTCCGTAACATGATTTTGACTATGATTTGGACAAGTATTGGTTAAGGCAAAGTTGTGATCACACTAAGTCTATGATATGATATGTTATGGCTCTTGGAGCGTCTTGGGTGCTTGCACCACTTTGATATGATATGAATGGAGCTACTCTTTGTATGAAGCATGACATGAAGGTTGGGTTGGATTTTTAGCCCTATGATGCATGATTTTGAACTATGTTAAACTCCTGTAAAGTATGCATGAAGTATTTGAAAGTATGTTCGGTTTCTAAGCCCAAGTTGCATAATTTGAAGTTTAAGTGTCAATTTTCCGTCTCTAACGCATGCATATATATATGTATACATATTCTTGTGGGATGATGACTTAGTACCGAGGGATTGGTGGCGGATGGACTATCTCCACAAGGTCCATACTCCTTTCCGTCAAACCATGAGCCTACATGGGTTGCTACCGAAATGGGTATTATTTCTCGTAAGGTATGCCTTGATATGATGTGATACGATATGATATGATGTGTTATGCTATGTTATAAAATCCTCTGAAATGGGTATTGTTTCCCGTAAGGAAGGTGGCCATCCTCTGAAATGGGTATTGTTTCCCGTAAGGTTTTATGTAGATTACCTTTGGCAAGTAACCTTCCTCTACACGTGCCACACTCCCCATAGAAAGTCTACTAAGAGCATCTGCCACAACATTAGCCTTACCGGGATGATAAAGCACACTCATGTCATAATCTTTAAGGAGTTCCAACCATCTCCTTTGCCTTAAATTAAGATCCCTTTGAGTGAACACATATTGCAGGCTCTTATGATCGGTGAACATATCCACATGAACCCCATACAAAGAATGAAGCCAAATTGTCAAAGCAAACACCACGACTGCTAATTCAAGATCATGAGTCGGATAATTTTGTTCATGCACCTTCAATTGTCGGGAGGCATAGGCTATCACTTTACCATGTTGCATAAGCACACAACCCAAACCAATACGGGATGTATCACAATAAACCATAAACCCATCTAAACCATTTAGCAAAGTCAAAACCGGAGCCGACGTAAGCTGATCTTTCAAAGTTTGGAAACTTTTCTCACATTCATTAGACCACACAAACTTGGCCTTTTTTTGAGTCAATTTAGTTAACGGAGATGCTATAGATGAAAACCCCTCAACAAAACTTCTATAGTAACTGGCCAAACCAAGGAAACTACGAATATCCGAAGGAGTCAATGGTCTAGGCCAATCCCTTACAGCCTCAGTTTTCTTAGGATCAACCTTGATGCCATCACCGGACACCACATGACCAAGAAAAGCAACCTCACCCAACCA
>JBCEWC010016769.1:0-12908 GCA_038996855.1 Solanum aculeatissimum
CTATGATGGCTTGATCGAGGGTCTTCGGGTCCTCTTTCGCCATGTCACATCTAGGCCCCTATTCGGGTCGTGACATGTTCCTTCTGAAAGGGAAATAAATTTTAGCATAGACCTCCTACCTAGAACTCAACCTATTTCCATTCCTCCATATAGAATGGCCCCGACAGAATTGAATGAGTTAAAGGAACAATTGAAGGATTTGTTGGAAAAAGGTTTCATTAGGCCTAGTAGGTCTCCATGGAGTGCTCTAATTTTATTTGTAATAAAGAAGGATGGGTCACTCCAAATGTGTATAGACTATCGGTAACTCAACTAAGTCACCAGTAAGAACAAATATCTGCTCCCAAGGATAGTGACTTGTTTGATCAACTACAAGGAGCTAAGCATTTCTCCAAGATTGATTTGAGGTCCGGGTATCACCAACTAAGGATGAGAGAGAGTGATATTCCTAAGACGACTTTCCAGACTAGGTATGGTCATTTTGAGTTTGTGGTGATGTCTTTTGGCCTCACTAATGCTCCGACTTTTGGCCTCACTAATGCTCTGACGATCTTCATGGATCTTATGAATAGGTTGTTCAAGCACTACCTCTATATGTATAACTTTTTACTTCACTTTGAAGAATAATTTCACTAAAATTCTTTATTTATAGAATCTATTTATTTCTTTTGCAGGTTTTACAAGTCAAGATATAAGTTTTGAATACTTCAAGCAAGTTGACGAGTTGCTTCTCATTTTTGCAAGGACTTCTCGTAGTATTTTGTATTTTTTGCTATGGAACTTGGGCTCTTTTACTAAAAGGTTGTGTAAATAGTATATAGTATTTTATATCAGTGTTATAATGACACTAATGAGATGTTTATACATACTATATAATTAATTATATATATAAAAACAATGATATAATGGATATTTTGTTGAAATCAAATTGATTTCCTCCACTCTTATTGAAGTGAAATGGAATTGAAAAAGATTGTATATTTAGTGTTGATTTTGATCCATTTAAACTTTTTTGGGACTAAATGAGATATTTTCCTTAATTGTTTATGGACAAGATTTATAATCCTTAAAAGACATTTTAAGACCAGAAAAAGATGTTGTCCATATAATCTATATGACAAAATTGCGACGAGACACCACACTTAGGGACAAACAATATAGTCCTTAAAAGTGTTTTAGGGACCAACAAATTGCTAGTCGCTAAAGACTTTTAGAGACCAGGCATAAAAGTTCATCGCTATTAGCGACATAAGCTATCGAGAGTGGAAAAGCTTGTCGTTATTGACCTTTAGGGAGTAGAATCTAACTTTTAGGGACTAGATTTCCCTTCTCTAAACTAGTTTTCTTGTAGTGATACATAACGGTGGGACGTATCCCTCGCGGGAGAGAGAACCCCCCTAACACAATCAATAGGGCCTCAAACTCAGAATGTAATCGACGGGGTCCTCGACCCAGAACATTAACAAGTGCTCAAACCTTAGAATAAGACTCCGCCACCCAGCATCCCAGTCATAGTCACCAGACTCGGACCACGAGGTACGACTCTCAGGTCTTAAACACTCGGATGTGGCCACTGGAGCTCAGAGCACGACATCTAGGCCTCTGAGTAAACATGGACAATCATAGGTATATCACAAGTATCCAGGACAACCAAGTCCAATAGAGTCATATCTATACCAGAATTAGTCCATAGTATAATTGTATCATAGGTATCCTAAACAAATCAGCCCATCGAAATCATATCTATACCAGAGTCAGTCCATAGTATGGCATATAATCAACAAACAACCTCACAACCAACATATCTTAGTAGCATCAGGCTACACATTCATATAGATAGGAGTTAAGCCAAAATACATACCTATCACTGGGCATTAGCCCATATCCAGCCTTTACAAGACCTTTTCGCAGTTTAATAGAATCATAACACAGTTAATACAATAGCTACAGCTAATATAGTACCTTACACAACAACCAGTATCTCACATTGTCATACATATCACATACTCAGTAAAACACGTCTATATACAACACATCCACACATCTCAACTCAAGCATCCACACATTTCAACTTAGTTTAAGGTTTAAGGAAATCCTAGCCTATGTAAAAGGCAAATCCATGCACTCAAGATTATTCCACGTGAATTTTACCCTGTCTGACCGCCTCCAAATGCCGCTCAGCTATCAAAATATGAATCACAATATAATTACGGCTATTTTGGCTATAATATCCCAAGAAACAGGGAAAGACAGGTCAATTGCGACTAAAATGGGACCCATGCCCAAAATACCAAACCAAACCCTATCAAATGATCCTTGCATCATCCTGAATCTATAAACAAAAATTTAAGCTCAAAATGAGGCTCAGAACAATAAAAAATAACCCAAAAATTACACGATATTTTTTTTATCGAAAATATGTACTACAACAGCTTCCCAACTATATTTCTCAAAAATACGGTTATATTAACTGAATTTGAGCATACCATATCATAGGTATAAAAAATTAGTACAATTTAGGTCCAAATTTTACTTAATTTTGATAAAAATGACCGAGATATCATATTTTGAATTTTTCCACAAAACTCATAACGTGACCACCAACTAAAATTGTACTTTTGCACCAAATGGATTTCTATCAATTAATTATGATATTACCACAGTGTGCGCTATGCAAAAACACACTGAATAGACCCAAATTTTACAAAAATCTAACTTAAAATAGATAAGAAATCCCATGTCAAAGTTTTCAAAAAACATACTCAATATACAACAATAAAACGTCTAAATTTACCTCAAACAATGTACCAAATTAAATTTCCAAAGCTTCTACGATGTTCCTCTTAAAAAATATACAAGTCAACCTTTTGAATCATTAAAATCAGGCCAAAATTGAAGGAGAAATCATGGATCAAAGTTTTCTTCTCATTTGTACGAATTCTGGATATATATGCACTGCTCACCGGCTCTGCTATGTGGCAGCTCCTGGTTGGGTCACATAGGCACCGCCTTTTAAATTTCAGCAATTGCTCAAACTTAAGTTGATGTTCTGACTTCATCCAGAGTTGAAAAAATAAAACCCATATATGAAATCTGATCGAAAATGGCATTTTAGACTCAACAGTGTGTTCGACATTCTCATCGGTGCTCATTTTATTTCAATGTGGGTCCTATTTCCCAATATCAAAACCTATCAAATGGATCAAAACGCACCCGAAAGCCTCAGAAACTAAATGAAAGGTCCATAAAGACCAAACTCAACATTCTAAATCCAACGGTGTGTTCTAAATTTCCATTTGGGAACATTTTCCAAGAACGTTGACCAAAATCAACTATTGATCCATTTCAAAGGCTAAATTTGTAAAACTCAATATAATTGCACTGAATATGCTCTTAGCCTAAATTGACCGTTCCAGAGCTGATGGAACCATCAAACGTTTGCTCTAAGTCTGTTTACTAGGACTTTATCTGAAAATTCATTTTAGGTCATAATCTTCTATTTAACTCAAAATACTGCATAACTGTCAACAATTCACCCAAAAACTGAACAATCAGTGTCAATTAGTCACAAATAGCTGCGGTGACTATGAAAATTCTCAAACTAATAAAATATTCGTGAAACCATAGAAATGACCTGGAGGGTCATTACATGGGGTCCACGTTCACCAAGTGTAGGATGCCTGTGTTCCACGTTGGTGGAGGGGATCTTTGCATTTGTAGAGTGTTGGAGTTTCCTAACCTCCACTTTTGTAGTTATCCGTCCGCGTTCGCGGAGAAGTAAAATTCCTGGAATAGGATGTCTTTTTAAAATAGTGGGTTTTGTTATTTTCCACCATTTTCAACACTCCAAGCTCGGGTTTTTTTGAGAGAATCTTCAAGGTTTTTTAAGGCAAAATCATTGGGTAACATTTTTCTATCCTATGTTTTCAGTTCTTATTGATTAATTTGTAATTTTAACTTAGAAATTGGGGTTTTTGATCGAAGAAATTGAAAATTTTTTGGACTTTGATTTCTAATACTAAATTGGTGATTATGGCCTCATTTTAACTACGTTTTCAAAATAATTTTCACTGTTGAAATTCTTATTACTCGAGAGCGTTCTCATGCTTTGATTTTCTGATTTCGAACACTCTTTATAGCATGGGACTATTGACTATTTTACCCTTTTTGCCCAAATTTCTTGATTTTAGTGTCATTAGATTTGTAATGTGATTGTGATACTATATTTGACTAGATTATGGTAATTTGGAGTATTGTAGAAAGGGAAAAGACATGATTTTAGTTTGATTTGAGACTTTTACTAAGGCAAGTGGACTTCTAACCTGTTGTTAAGTATGATCGAACCTTTTATGCTGTTATGTGTGTGGAATTGGGTGATTTTGGACATGAATTGAGATAGATTTATATTATCATAAGCATTAATCATGGAATTTCAAATTGGGTAATTGTTCATGTCATGGAATCTTGACTTGTGACTTAATTGTGGATTCATGACACATGTGATCTTGTGAATTATGTGATATTGATATTGAGATGGTACCGATATTGATATCCTAATGATATTGAGGTTGTGATGGCATTGAGACTGTGATGATATTATAATTGTAATAGAATTGAAATTGTGTATATTACATTCAATATTACTTATGCATTGATACTTGTGATGGCTATAGTTGAGAGATGTGTAAGGTAACAAGTGGGGTTAGTGGATGAGGTATCTATCAATCTATGATTAACCGAGGTTTCTATCGATGAGTCGAGGTAATATTTTGGCTGATGATGTGGCTAAGGTTTCATCCGATCGGGTGAGTATTGGCTGAGATTTTTACTAGTAATGTTCATGGATACATGGTTCATGTATGGATCCCATGGGTTTTGGCCATAGTTTATCAGTGAATGTGTACCATAAGACAGATATACATCATGATTATTTGACATTGCATCATTACTTATTTCTCTTGGCATCTGCTCCATCTCATATCATTCTTTATTGTTATATGTATTGCGTGTGAAATTGTGAATAAGCTGAAACTGCTCATATTATTAGATATCTATTATACTATTTGACTTTGAGTATCAATTAGATATTTTGAGATACTATTCTATGAGATAGGTATATATATGTCCATGTATGTTGTGTTGTGTTGACACTTTTCTGAGTGCAGGTGTGCAGTTCGGCGGTATGTGCTTGGGTGGATAGAAGTACTTGTGTTCTTCATTACTTTACTTTAGATTGGTACTATTTGCTGAGTACCGTGTTATTTGATGCTCATCCCTACTATATTTTTTGTAGGTTGTGATCTTGGTACTTCTTGATGGACTTCTTTGTTATAGGATCGAACTCCTGGATCACTTGCAAGATAGTTGCTTCTTCTTCGACAGTCCTTTGAGGATTCTATTTTATGTTTTGTTCTATTTGAGAACTAAACAATATGACTTGTATCATCATTTGAGTATTATTATCATTAGTGGCTTATACATATGACACCAGTTCTAGGATGGTTGTAGTTTTGCTTTCCCTATGTCTATCTATTATATTAGACTATTTTATCTTCTGCTTCTATTATTGTGTTGTGATGTTTAGTTTTGGACTGACTCACCTTGGTGGATTAGGTGAGTGTCATCACACTCGAATTTTAGGTTGTGACAAATATTTCAACGGATGATGAGTTGAGGTTTCTGTCAGCATGATATTACCGGGGTTTTTTTCTAGTTGGATGAGCATTGGTTGAGGTCTCTGCCAGCAATATTCACGGATACATGGTCCATGAGAAGCCCCCATGGGCTCCGATCTGAGTTTATCAGCAGATGTATATTGTAGGATAGACATTCATCACGATTATTTGACATTGCATAACATGATTTATATTTTATTATATTCACTCCATCTCATATCATCCTCTCTTTGATATTGATATATGTGTAACGTGTGAGGTTGTGATTGCTTTGGAACTTTTATATTGTTAAGATTGAACTATTGAATATATGTTGATAACTTGAACCTTGTATATTATGAAAACTGGATTATATGGATACTATGAATTCTTGCAATATTGATAAGTTATTGTACCACTTGACTCCAAAATTCAGTTGTATATTCTGAGACAATGTCGGATGATATGTTGTTGTATATATATTGTTGTTGTGCTCGGATTTTTATGAGTGTAGGTGTGTAGTTTGGCGGTATATGGTTAGGTGGATAGGAGTACTTGTGTTCTCCATTACTTTAATTTAGGTTAGTTTTCATTTGCTGAGTACTGTGGTGTTTTGTGCTCACCCGTGCTATATATTTGTAGGTTGTGACCTTAGTCCCATTTGATAGGTCTTCCCAACTACAAGATCAATCTTTTGGGTCCCTTATGAGGTAGTTACTTGTCTCCTCAGCAGACCTTTGAGGATTCAATTTTATGTTATATTTTATTTGAGAACTAGACATTGAGACTTGTATTATCATTTGAGTTTTCTTATTTGTAATGACCTGGTTGGTCATTTTTTGTCTTATCTTTGAAAATTTCTATTTTACCTTTCTGTAAGTTGTTTTGGGCCTATTTTGAACTATCTGTGATGTTGGAACTAAATTTATGAGTTTTAAAAATGAAAAATATGCATTTTGACACTTTTTAGAAGCTTAAGTAATTGAAAAGTGAGTTTTTATACCATTCTAATTTTCTGGTATCAGATTAGGGATCTGTTGATTTCATTAACTGCAGAATGTCGAAACTGGTCTATGTTAAGTTACAGAACTGAATTCGAAGTTAAAATGAGATTTTTAGGCCTAAAGTTATGATTTTAGTTGTTTTCGAAATCAAAGTTTGACTTTGGTCAACATTCGGTGTTCGGAAGCTCGAATCAGAATTTAGATAGTTCCAGTAGTTTTGGATGGTAGAACTAATGCTAGAAAGGGTCTCAAAATATTTTTCGGAGTTATCAAGGGAAGTTTTGGTATTTTGAGTTTTAAAACTAGTTTTATTTAGTAGGATTTGTTAATTTGGCGAGGAGGCCTTGAAACTGATTTTTGATGATTTTGTTGAGTCTGGATCATTGTTTCTAGTATAGATACGTATTAAATTTGTGAAATTCTAATTCTGGATGAGTTTCGAGGGTTCATTCCGAGTAGGGAATTGGAGTTGGCATTGTTGGTTTTGCTTATATGTGGTGCAGGTGTATTTCCTTCTCTGCGTTCGTGGAGAAGCCTCCCTGTTCATGGAGGTCTGGTGAGCTTACCTTCCGCGTTCACAGAGGGCTAGTTCGCGTTCGAAAAGTGCTAGCGTGTGTGAGTGACCCCCCTCTCATTTATTCTATGTATTCTTGGGTTAGTCTCCGTGATTGTGTAGGTCTATTTGAAAGTCAACTCCGCATTCGCGGGATCCCACCCATGTTTGCAAAGAATATTTTGTAACTGGATAGTGTTAAAATTGGGAATCACCATTTTAAATTTGTTTTCAAATTTTCATGCTTTTTGAGGTGATTTTGAAGAAAGGTTTTCGAAGATTCTTGCTGGTTAAGTGTTTTTAACATCATATTAATCACTTTTTCATAAGTTTTATCTTGATTTCATCTTACTAAATTCCATGATTTTAGATGTCCAAAATTGGGAATTTTTAGACTATGATTTCTAAATTTTGAATGTTCATTTTTCACTCATTTTAAACTCAATTTTAGTGGGATTTTCACCCACATATTTCATTTTTTGCATGGACCTTAATTTTAAAGTCAATTTTCATATTCAAGTACTTTGAATTTTTAGCCCTAATTTTGACCATTTTACCCCTAAACCTAATTCATGCCAATATAAGTATCAAAATGTTCTTCTTGATGCATAGTATCTAATTTTGATAGTGATTGATCAATTTGAGGATATTTTGGAGGTTTGAGTTGATTGAAAGCTTGTACGGGTGCGATTTTGACATCGAGGTAGGTTTGACTAATCTTGTTGGGGTTGAATTTGAGTTATTGATCATGTTTATGTGGTAATCATGAGATTTAAACTTATTCTTGAGTAGTTATGTTAATGAGAGAAGATATTGATGGAATTATGATTCTTGTTAAGCCAAATTATGGGTAAATTGTGATTCTATTGTTAATCTAAGATGGAAACTTGTGGATTGGGATCCTATGGGGTATTAGTGTGATAATTTCTGACTTGTGATACTAATTGGGGAAATATTGTGATAACTTGATGGCTTATGAGACACAGTTGATGTTCATACTTAGATTGTGGGGACAAGTAAGGTTCGGTGCTTGTGTTATACTTGATTCTTGGATATAATAATGATGATGTGTAAATATTATGAGGACGAATTAGATCTGGTATTTTTTGCATACTTGATCATTGATATGGTTATGATTACCTGAGATACTATGATTGATAGATTACAATATTGATTCTACTTTCCATATTTACGGGAGACTTGCACTATATTACTCTCATTATGATGATGGCTTGTGCTCCGGTTATGGTACTTGATATTACTTTTTATTATTACATAAGGCTTGTATATTAGTATTCTTATTATGTTGTAATTATATACATCTGTATGGGTATTGTTGGGATACTAGACTATTGATATGAATATGAGGGGTGGAGACTAGAGGATAGCTTTGTGATATCTTTTGTGGTGCCCACATTATCTTATGTGATTCTATGATGTTTACTTACCGATTAGTAATATGATGTTATTTTATGCTTTGAATTAAATCATTGACATGCATTCTCTTCATATAGTATTGTAACACCCCTTAATCACGAATAGGTGGCAATGTTGAAGCACTGTAACACTCCTTGATCACGAGTAGGTGGCAAGGTTGAAGCATTGTAAAATCCCTTGATCATGAGAATATGACAAGGTTGAAGTATTGTAATACGCCTTGATCACGAGTAGGTAGCAAAGTTGAAGCATTATAACACCCCTTGATCATGAGAAGGTGGCAAGGTTGAAGCATTATAATACCCCTTGATCACGAGAAGGTGGCAAGGTTGAAGTATTGTAATACCCCTTGATCAAGAGTAGGTGAAAAGGATGAAGCATTGTAACACCCCTTGATCACGAGAAGGTGGCAAGGTTGAAATATTGTAACAATCCTTGACCGCGAGTAGGTGGCAAGGATGAGACATTGTAATACCCTTGATCACGAGCAGGTGGAAAGGTCATGAGACACTTGACCCATATTTGAAGCACATGGTAGTTGACTCATTTTTGTTGAGCATTTTCTATATCCATCCAGATCTTACCAGTGAGGCTCAGATTTCGAATCACCGTGGATCTTTAGGATTATCTTTATTACTTTCTTTAGACATTGTATCAGACATTATGAGACAACCTTGTATTTCATTTCAAAATAGTTGTATTTACTCTTCTGCACTAGTATAGATGCTTGTGTACTTATGACTCTTGGTTTTGGGATATTTGATGTTATGATGTGATGGTTTCCACTTTAGTTCATTCTTCTTCAGTCACGATCCATTTTCGGGTCATGGCATTATTATTAAAGGTTTGTGCATGTGACAACAGTTCTGGGTTGGTTGTAGTTTGGTTTCCCTATGCTTAATTATTTTATTAGACTGTGTTATCTTCCGCTCTTGTTATCGTATTGGGTTATTCAGTTTGGGCTGACTCGCCTTGGTGGGTTAAGTGAGTGGCATCACACCTGATTTTTTGATAGTGACATTATACTTTTGTGAGCTTGTCATAGACAAAGTTTATAGATTATTTTGTGCTATTCTACAAAGATTAGATACTGATTTGTATGAATAACATAAGAAAATTGTGACTTCCTATCCATTTTTTTAAACCTTTTTAAAATCATATTTTTTAGTCTAGTATATTTTTGCATTTTTTTAGTTTGTATCCTAAAAAATACAATCGGTGTCATTTTTGTCTTTATAATAGAAAAAACAACTATTGGAGTGTTTTTGTTGTTTTGAGCTTAATTTACTTTTTAGTGACGTACAGTTTTTCCGAGGGAAGGTTATTTTGTTTAATGTCTATGTTTCTTTTTTAGTGTTATTGTATAACATCATTCTAATATTCGTCATTGTTATTATTATTACTGATAATTTATAGTGATTTGTTGCTTTGAAATTAAATGACCATTTTTTAAAATTCTTCATAAGTATAAAAACTATATAATACTACCAATAGAAGTTTATGAAGTTTACACATATTATAAATTAGCCTAGCATTGTATTTTACTTTCATCATTCAAATAGACAAATACATTTTGAAAGAAATAAAATATGTCATTTATAATTGCCACAACCCAAAATTTTGGGTGTGATGACACTCACCTAACCCACCAAAGTGAGTCAGCCCAACCCATCAACTCAATATATATAAATAACGCGAAAGATAAATAGTCTAATAAGATATATAAATGCAGAAGAAAACAACTACAACCATGCCAAGAACTGGTGTCACATGTACACACCTCTAAATACATAATGCTAAAATGAAATATAAGTCATAATGTTTAGTCCTCAAGTAGAACAAAAAAAATAGAGTGGGATCCTCAAAGGCCTGCCGAAGACATAAGTAGCTACCTCTCAAGTGATCCAGAAAGCTCGATCCAATGAATAGAAATCTAGTAGGATGGACCGGGCTCACAACCTACAAAAATGTAGCAAGAGGTGAGCATCACACAACTGGGTACTCAGTGAAATGGAACTAACCTAAAGTAAAGCAATGAAGAACACAAATAACTCCTTAAATCCCAACCACAATTTGCCGAACTACAACCCTGTACTCTGAAAAGTCCCAGCACAATATAATATATAGAATATAATAATATACATATACTCATCATCTGGCATGATATCTCAATAATACGTAAGTATACAAGTAGATCCAATACTTACTGACAATCAGGGACAAGATAAGTACACCACATACAACAATGTCAACCAAATATGATATGAGATAAGTGAATTCCATGAGGTGTATATCATGCAATACAATGGAAAATAGTTGTGATGCATGTTTTTCCTATAATACACATCTGCTAATCAGATATGGTTATCTGCCTCAGTCAAAACCCATGGGGCCCGCACATGGACCGTATATATGTAATTATGGCCGACAGTGTCCTCGGCTCATGTCACCAATATGTCAATATCATCAGGGCCACACATGGACCATAATATCTACCGAAACTATTTTCCTTTGGCTTTTTCTCATTAATGGATCATCAAGCAATGCACATAATAATGACAAAATGGGTATGCTCATGGTAATGAAATATGCAAGAACTCCATATATATATATATATATCATGTACCTTGATAATAGAACCAATAATTCTCAAGTATCTCAATATCACCACAATATCAACATACCAATCACATCACAATATAATCATCATCCCGCTATCCATCCGAATAATTTATAAGATCACATAAGTCATAAATACACAATTAGTTTATAGTCAATATACAACCGTAAGAACAATTCCTCTATTCCACATATCATGATCAAGCCTATGATGATACAATTCTACCCCCAAAGTACTCAATTCCATACACATACAAGCATACAAGGTTCATTCATACTTAACAAAAGATTAAAAGTCCACTTGCCTCAAGTAAGGTCCCAAATCATGTTGAAATCGCTGCTTTCCCCCCCTTTCGATACTACAATTCACCATAATCTATTCACATATGGTATCACAATCACATAACAAATCTAATGACACTAAAATCAATTAGTTGAGAGAAGAAGGGTAAAATGGTAAAAAATCTCATGCCGAAAAACCTAGTCGAAATCTAAAATTAATATATAAAATGTTCTCCACATAATAAAGAACTCAACAGTGAAAATAATTTAAAAAACAGAGTTAAGATGAGGGAGAAATCAACAATTCAAGTTTAGGAAATCCATATCCAAAAATCTCCAATTTACACCATTAAAATCCCAAAATTAGAAGTTAAAATCATCAATTAATCAATGTAAATCAATGAAATAGGTTAGAAATAGTTACCCAATCAATTTTCCTTGAAAACCTTGAAAATTCTCTCTTAAAATGAAGCTTGGAGAGTAAAGAATGGAGGAAAAAGGCTTAAATCATGTCTTTTAAAAGACACACTGTTCAGGCACCATTTGGTCTCTGCGAACATGGATAGGGAACCGCAAATACGGATCTCAGAGGCAACAACCTCCACGAATACAGACACTCCTTCCGTGAAAGCAGAGGTCTAATCCTACTAACCTATGCGAATGCTGAGGCATAAATGCGGATATTGAGGTGCGAATGCAGAACATTGGTGCTACATGCACCAAAAATAGCAAAAACCAGCACAACACAACACACAGCAAAAACGAACTAGACCCTCAGGAATTTATTTAAAATCCCATAAACACAAACAAAACATGAAACCCTACCAGAAATGAAACGATCCAAAAAGTGCTCAAAAATGTGCTTCGGAAGTCACCGGCAACTTGTTTTAGCTATATTTAAAAATTCGTTAGTTATTTTGAAAATAAAACTTCATATTCTTGTTTAGGGGGTCAAATTGAGTGGTAAATAGGTCTTAGCCGAATTTTAGAGCAACCGTATCAAAATTCGAAAATCGCAAAAATGTAATTTTCGAGGGTCATATTTAAAGGGGCATATCTCTTAGCACACAAATAATTGAGTGGCCCATAATATATCCATGGAAATCCCTTTGATTTATCTACCCAATGCACTTCGTTGGACCTCATTTGGAGTTCGGACGAAGAAGTTATGCCCATTTTTGTAAATCCTGTCTGTGCAGATTTGCAAATTCCAGTGAGCTATTTTACTATTCATTAAGCCTCATTTTGAGGCTGAGTGTTGGGGACGTTTTATAAAGGAGGTATATGTCCCATACTTTGTCATTTTTAACTTCATAACACTCAAGAACATTCCCAAAACTCTCTCCAAAACCTCTCCAA
>JBCEWC010016770.1:0-12906 GCA_038996855.1 Solanum aculeatissimum
TTAACGGTTCCTTAATGGTTTAACTTATCTACAAACCGATAACCAATAAGCAAAATCGATAATATTCAAAACCGAACCGAATCACCCGATACGTAGCCCTATCAATTGCACTTCTTCAACTAATTTCTCTTCCCCTCTTCTATATTTACAAGCAAACATTAGCTAATTCATCTCTAGACAAAAGAAAAAAGTTGATAATTCTCTTTTATTTCTTTTCTATTATCATAATAAACACGTTCAATCAAATAGAATTTCATTTTTATATTATAATTTTTTCCTTGTTAATTTTTTTTAAAAATACTATAGCACGTGAATAAAACTTTAAAAATATATTTTATATTTATTTAAGTACATGGCAAATGGATCCTAACATACACCACCAATGCACTTAGTTCTAATTATTATAATCATTATAATAATAATTATATAATCTTAGATAATAACTAAAGATAAGGAATAAAAAAATATGGGGGTGGAATTGTAATGTTTAGATTAGCAGGGGAGTCCATAGAGCAAAATGAAAAGTACTATACAATTATGCTTCAATTCCTAATCTGGAATTTTAGATCGGTAAAACCTAGCATACTAAATCAGACCCGATTTTGTGTTTGTCACTCTCCAGATCTCCTAAATTCGTTTACACTTAGCTTCATTTCTGCGGGATTTATTCATAATTGATACCGGAAACACTATCTCCGGCGGTTTTTTTTTTTGAATTCGGAGTTTTGTTTGATATTTTGAAGATTAATGTATTGATCTGTGTGATTTGTGAGTGATTGAATTGAAGAAAATGGCGGCTGCAAGTCAAGGAGGACCAAATATGGACCAATTTGAAGTTTTTTTCCGTAGAGCGGATTTGGATCAAGATGGAAGAATTAGTGGTGCTGAAGCCGTTGCTTTTTTGAAAGGATCTAACTTGCCTCAGCCTGTTTTAGCTCAGGTACCTTAAATTTATCCCCCTTTTTACTTGACTATGCAGTTTTTGTTAATGTTCCAATGTTTCTAGTCGTGTTCGTGGTTGAATTTTGTATTGTTTTGATCTCCGAGGGCGAAAAACAGTTTAAAATTTGTCAGAGGAATGTAAGTGAACTCGAGGAACATAATTGAATTGATTAAGCGTCAGAAGTTCAATATACTTGGTGATGTTGAAGAACAGCTGTAGCAACAGTTACTAGGGATTCACCTTAGATAGACCAAACTGACCGCATTTAGATTGCAAAACAATGCAAAGACTAAAATGAAGAGTAATGCCGGGAATGGGTTCTTAGTTGACATGATAAGAGAGGGACTAACATGAAGAAGCACCTTAATACACTTGGGCAATGCCAAATAATGTGAAAGAGTGATGTTCAGCTGGAAGAGCAAGAGAAGGAGTAGAAGATTAAGGGCTTGGAACGTGGTTCTACTGTTTGGAGAGAGAGACAGGAGAGCTTTTGAAGGTGTAGAGTGGAGTTTCTTTCAGTTGAGGAGTAGTCTCCTATCCCTCATTTTCTTTTGGTGTAAACGGAAAAGTATCCAGCTGTATGACAGGGTGGAGTTTGTAGAGAATCATATTTTGTAAAATACTAATACTTTCACTTGAGCGGAAAAAATAAATGATAAGCTAAACTCTGATCTCCAGTCATGTGCAGTGCCTTAAGGGGTTTCGAGATATTAGTTGTTGAAGTCTAAGTTGCAAAGACTCTCCAAAAATGTTGTTGCACTTTTGTTGGATCCTTCAAAATACACTATTTTTGGAGGATCTGACACGTGCGTTGATATTTTTGAAGAGTCCGGGCAATTATATCGAAGGTAAGAAGAATGAAGAGAGAGGTCGAGAATAAGAGAAGCAGAGATAGAAGAGGAATAATTGAAGCAATTTTATATTCGGATACTAATAACACCCCTTCCGTCATAGCTCTTGGTTACTCATACATCTATTTGGTTGTATACAGGGACAACAGTGAACTGATGAATGATTCTTAAAATCCACATGACTTTAACTAACTCTAGAAAATCCAGGTTCAAGAAGTAGGCCTTAAGAACTCTAACTTGGGGAGTGACAATTTCATATGATTTTGTGTTTCATTTGAAGAGTGATTGATTGGCATTGATTGGCATTGATAGAGGGTTTTAGCAACCTGGTACCTGTGCTAGTGGGAAGTAGTAGGTACTAGTGGAATAGTTTTTTTTTTGTTTTGAAAATGAGGTACTAGTGGAATAGTTGAAATGTATACAATTTTGTGGTTCATTTGAAGAGTGATTGATTGGCATGGATAGAGGGTTTTAGCAACCTGGTACCTGTGCTAGTGGGAAGTAGTAGGTACTAGTGGAATAGTTGAAATGTATATGATTTTGTCTTTCATTTGGAGAGTGATCGATTGGCATGAATAGAGGTTTTCTCAACCTGGTACCTGTGCTAGTGGGAAGTAGTAGGTACTAGTGGAATAGTTGAAATGTTGTCCGTGACACCACTACTATCTAAAAAGAAAAGCATTTTGACAGTTGACACATTTGTGTTGAAGGGTCAAATAACTTGTAAGCTGCTCTAGGGTTGCTTTTTATATGCACTGGATGAAGATTTATCTTGTGACTGCTAGTTGATATTTAGCCATTCTGAGTTGGATGGTTCTTTTATTTTACAAGCATTTGAAATCAGTGATGTAGGTTTCCGCGACAAGGCACTGAAAGCAAGTTCAGTAACCTCGTCACTTCTTCAAAAAGTGTAGCAGCTGTTTATTTCCTTTGCAGGATGATCCTTGGTTCTGAGATACTCTTTTAGTTATTACGTACCTCAGATCAACTGATCCTTTTTGATTTCACTTCCAAGCTAAGCTTATGGAATAGGTTCTTATGCATCATTTGTTTCTTTTGTTTTAATAGACTACTTCTGTCGAAGTTACTCATTTAGGTCATTATTAAAGTCAAACCGCTGATTGGCCACCATTGGAATGTCCTTAGAAGTTAATAAGTTTCTTTTATCATGTTGGACTTATTTGATATGTAAACTGTCCCTCTGGAAAAGACTTGTTGCAGAAATTGGTTGACATTCTTGATAAATCACTCCCGCTTTTTGCCTGTGTTGATTCTCTTTTTTTGTTTATCAACCGTTTGCCAGGCGTTCGATTACTGTATAATGGTAATATTTTCGCAGCTACTGTGTTTAGAATGGTAGGATGTTTAAGACAAGAAATTCTTACTAGACATTAGGGAAAAGCTTTTTTGGTGCTACGATATGCAGATTTCTTTCTTTGACATACTTGCCGGAGGAATGGAAGTCTTATTTTGCCATCTCTGTATTTCTACAAAACATTTTGTTAATATGTTTCCGTTTCTCTTTTTATTAGGCTTTTCTCATGTGTCTTTCTGTTCTGTAAATCCCACTACAATTAGCTAGAGCTGATTAATTTCCTTTAAATATCTACAATTTTTCAACTCTTCCAAGGTAAATTTGATTTCTTCAGCTGTGCATGCCCATTGTATATCTTCGATTGCAGATATGGACACATGCTGACCAGAGCCGTACTGGGTATCTTAGCCGTCCGGAGTTTTATAATGCTCTTAAACTTGTAACAGTGGCACAGAGTAAACGAGAATTAACACCAGATATTGTGAAGGCAGCTTTATATGGTCCTGCTTCTGCTAAAATCCCTGCTCCACAGATTAACCTTGCACCGACTGCTTCCCCCCAGTTAAATTCAGTTGGTGCTGCACCTGCACAGCAGATGGGTGCTGGTGTATCAATAGCTTCTCAAAATCTTGGCATCAGAGGACAGCTACCTCATGCTACAGGTATGAACCAGCAATATCTAACTTCTCAAGCCAGCCACCCAGTGAGGCCACCTATTTCTACTGCAGCTACTGCATCACGCCCCCAGCAATTTGTTGCTGGTGTGAATTTCCCCAGTGGTGGTAGTTTTACAGGTGCTGGTCTTCCAAACTCGAACAGTTCAAATGACTATCTCGGGAGCAGACAAGTAGCATTATCCACTGGACCTACTATGCAGCCTCCTAATAGAGGAATGAGCCCTTTGATCCCTCCAGTTACGCAAACTCTTCAGGGATCTCTTTCACTACCTTCCATGACAGAAGCTCATGCAAAAGCTATTGGTAGTTCTGGAAATGGTTTTGCATCGGACACAGTGTTCGGAGGTGAAACCTTCTCCGCAGGCCAGTCTGTACCAAAGAAGTCTTCGTCTACTCCAAACTTTTCTCTGATGAGTGCATCAACTTCTTCCGCTATGGTTCCAGTAACCACCGAGTCTCAAGCTTCAGCAAAGCCTGACCCCTTTGCTGCATTTAATACTCTTACAAGGCAATCTCCTGGGAATCAGCAGCAAGTAACCCCATCCGTGTCTAAACCTAATCAACAGGTTTCTGGTCAGAATATTTTGCCAGTTTCATCATCTGGAAGTCCAGCGGGTTCAGTCCCTCCTACTCCTGAGCAGTCACAAGCTCCTTGGCCAAAAATGACAAGAGCAGGTGTTCAGAAGTATGGAAAAGTGTTTATGCAGGTGGATTCAGATAGAGATGGAAAAATCTCCGGTCAACAAGCACGAGATTTATTCTTGAACTGGAGACTGCCAAGAGGTAAATTAACATTTTTTTGCAGCCTTTAGTGTCTGTTTTCTCGAGTGACAAGCTTGCTATCGTCAGAATTATTTGTTTCCTTTATCCTTTTCTTTTTAGTTATGCACTTTCAACGAACCTTCCTCCATGACATAGCTCAAATAACTGAGTACAGTCTGGCAGTTAGATGAGAATCCAATTTACTCATCGAATTTCATCTTATAAATTCTATTATAGTCTACCATATTTTGTATGTTATTGAACTGTGTTTGTAAAGTCGCCCCCTTCACACACGGAGCAAAGTGGGAAAGGGTCATTGTTGGGCCTTCTAGGAAGTTGGGTCAATGGGATGGTGTTTAGCAGTATCAAAGAAATAAACTTGTCAAAGTTTGAAAGTGTTATTTTCCTTTTCTTGGTTCATATGCTCTAAGTTGGATTGCTGCCACAATTTATTGAAGAGCTATCAGAGATGTTTTATTTGGGAATCTCAGAACTGTTGGATTGTTTTTCCAAATTATACATGTCATTTTCATATGAAGTCGACAAGTCCTTTCTTTTTTAATTTTTTTTTTCTTTAATTCAAGTTTTTGGACTTCAAATCCTGACCAAGCTACAAAATAACTTACTATTTTCGCACTTATCCACTTTATTTTTTTTCGTGATTTGTACATTAGTACTTCATACTTTGATACTCCCCCCTATGAAAGCATGCCAAGCCTCATGCCATGTACCTAGTTGTCTTATTTGGTGTCTTTCGGAGTTTGTTGTACATTTGGAATGTTTAGTAATATCATTCGTGGTCTCTGTCAGAGGTCTTGAAGCAGGTGTGGGACTTGGCTGATCAAGATAATGACAGCATGCTCTCTTTGAGGGAGTTCTGTGTAGCTCTATATCTGATGGAACGATATAGGGAAGGCCGGCCTCTTCCGTCTACACTACCGAATAGCATTATGCTTGATGAGACTCTGCTGGCCCTGGCAGGTCCGCCCACTGCCACTTATGGAAGCACTGGCTGGGCCCCTGCTTCTGGTATCACCTAAACTGCATTTTATCTGTTTTAAGTTTTGACCACTTTTGTTGGTATACTGAACTTGTTTCATCTTTCTGGTTATGCTTAGGTGTAAGACCTCCACAAGGGTTGCCTGGTGTACAGCCAGTTGCACATCCTGGATTAAGACCTCCTATGCAGGGGGCATTACCTCAGTCTGACCGATCGATGCAATTTAATCAGCAAAATGCTACAGCAACATCAATGAATAGTTCTCATATGGACCAACTAAGTAATGGGGAGCAGAATATGTCAGAGTCTAAGGTAGAAGAGACAGCAGCAGGAGAGAATAAGGTATTATTTCCTTTATATTCTAGGTAATTTGTCTCTTCTGTGGGTTTTGTTGTAATTGGGTTACAGTCATCTCGAGGGCACCTACTGAGTAAAAGGAAGATTTTACTTCATCCAAAAAAAAAAAGAAAAAAGAAAGATTTTAATTACAATTGCCCCTCACCCTTGGGGATTGTTAACCTCAAGACTCTCCCGGAGTAAATTCAGGCAGGTAGCGATTATGTGCAGCTTAATGCGGATTATGATTCCCCAGGAAAATTAAATCAAAGATTGACGATAGTGCAGCCTCTCCTTGTCCGGAAACTTTGTGTCTAACAACTACTGTTAGGCTGCCGTAGTGCCATACCATCTGATACTTTTTTTGTTTTAAAGATTCAATTGATTAGAATGTTATGAACTTAGTCTTGTCTGCTAATTAGATACACCGAAATTTAGGACGCAGACATATTCAGGTTAGAAGCTGTCTGCGTGATGAATTCTAGCACTCTTATCTTCTTCATGATATTGTTGACGTAGTAAACCTAATTCCTTTGTTTGATAAGGATGAAAGCAAGGACAAGATGCTTCTGGATTCCAAGGAGAAGCTTGAATTCTACCGCACAAAAATGCAGGATCTTGTGAGTAGTTGCTGCCTTCAATGTACAGCATTGTCGCATCTATTGTTTCCAGTTGCTTTTTTTGAACTATCACCTGCTCTTTATGTTATATTTATCTCTAAATTTTTTCCCATCTCATCCCTTTTCTTTATTCATTGGGCTTTCCTCCAGGTTTTATACAAAAGTAGGTGTGATAATCGACTTAATGAAATCACTGAAAGGGCATTGGCTGATAAACGTGAGGTACTGTTTCAGGCCATTGATCTCTCTCTCTCTCTCTTTGAAGTTCATAATTTGTTTGGTTTCAATATCTCCCTTCTTATGCACTTTATCCATTGATGAGTTATTTTAGGCTGAGCTGCTTGGCAAAAAATATGAAGAGAAGTACAAGCAAGTTGCAGAAATTGCTTCTAAACTGACAATTGAAGAGGCATCATTTCGTGATACTCAAGTAAGATTTTGCTCCATATATTCTTTCAAATGTGTACTATAGTTATATATCCAGCTCATTCACAAGATTTGAGTTTATTGCTGCAAGATGCTATACACATAAGAATATACCATCCCCTCCCTGCATCTCTATGATTAACTGCCTTCCCGGCTTCTTCTAGTGTTCATATACCATCCCCTCCCTGCATCTCTATGATTAACTGCCTTCCCGGCTTCTTCTAGTGTTCCAATGCTTTTATTGTTTAGCTGGCTTGTTCATAGCATTTCTAGTATGTCATTTGTTTTATTCGTTTCCTAGTATTTAGTGCTTGTTGACTTCTTGGAGCATATAAGTTTCATTTTCTTTGAGATTAAAAGGAAAAAAAATTTCCCTTATTCAGGAGAGGAAGCTGGAGTTGCAACAGGCAATCACTAAAATGGAACAAGGTGGCAGCACTGATGGTATTCTTCAGGTGAAGATAACAAACCTTAGTAATTTGGTTACTCAGGTAAACTATTGGGAAGTGTGTGTTTCCATAGGAACTTATGATGTGTTTTGGCCACTTTTGGTTGTCTAGGTCCGTGCTGATCGTATACAACATGATCTTGAGGAGCTACTGAAGGCTTTGGTGGATCGTTGCAAGAAATATGAGCTTAATATGAAGTCAACTGCATTAATTGAACTCCCCCCTGGTAAGTTGTTTTCCCCTTATTTTTTTACGTCTTGACAGTTCTCCTTTTTTCTGTTTTCCCTGCTGCTAGTGAGTCTCTTTTGAGTTCTGAACATCCTACCCTGGGTAAGAAGTCAACCCTACCAATTTCACCTGCATGTGCAGAATGTTATTTCCGTTCTTGTGGTCTTATGCTTTGTGTGTTTGCTACTCAGATAATACAAGTGGAATTCATTCTTTTTCTTCCTCAATTCTTGCAGTTATTATTGAAAATTGATTCAATTGAATATTTTTCAATGGGTTTTGAATTTATTGTGTTGATGTTGTTTATTAAGTTCTTTCTTTTAATTGAAAACTTGAAGATAATTGATTAATTTTCAATTTGTTACATCATATTTGTTTAATATATTTTCCATCTGACTCTTTTGGTCTGGAACGATCTTCTCAAGGATGGCAACCTGGAATTCCGGAGATATCTGCTGTTTGGGATGAAGATTGGGATAAATTCGAAGATGAAGGTTTGCTTTCTTGAATATATTCCCTCCCTCTTTTCCTGTTCTTCATCAGTTGTCTTTCTGACACTATCTTTCAGTAAGTTGCATAATGTTTGACATATGTGCATCCCTATGTCACTTTTGGCAGGATTTTCTTTTGATGTTGCTGTGCCTGCAAATACCAAATCCACATCTAGTCAGAAGGAAAGTTCTCCGACTCATCGCGAATCCCCTGATTCTATGTCAAACACTGATGCCAAGTCAGAAAACCATTCTGCTAAAGGAAATAGTAGTACTGTTGAGACTGATTTGATGTATATGCATAGTGACGAGGAGTCAAAAAGTCCACAGGGCAGTCCACGAGAACGAACGGCATTTGATAGTCCATCTGGTGTATACTCTGATAACCATTTCGGCAAGAGCTTTAAAACGGAATCTGAAACTGATAGGTATTGTTTGGCTATTACATGCACAATATCTTCCATCTGTATTTCTCTGTTTCTAGTTTCTACTGGTTCCAAATTTTCATAGTTTATGAAGCTTTCAGGACTTTGATTTCCAGCACAACGTCCGTTTAGATCCAGGAGGACATTCTTATGCACGTTTCACTTTGTCTGAATCGTTTTAGCCAATGTCTTTGACCACTGGTTACCAGTGTCTTCATCCATCCTTAGCATGTCTTACGTCTGTCTCATTAGTTTGTAAATAAATCAAAAACAGTATATGGCATTTTATGTGCTGAGTAGTACAGATGAAATGTACTGTTAATTAATCGTACATCCATCAAGATTTATGCTATGCAGTCTCACTGCATTCTGGTTTTGAATGTTAAATAAAGCTCGCTATTTTTTTCTCTATAATATCTACTAATTCATCGTATTGCCCTTAAAACCAAGTTCTCCAAAAGCAGAGGCTGACCACCCACAGTAAAAGAACAAAAGCATTCTGTGCTTCTCTCATCACGTTCTTGTCCTCTTTCCCCACCCGTCCCCTGCTCCCTTGTCTTTCTTATTCCAAAGGAAAGAGAGCGGAAAATCACTTTATTTTTTCCTGGCTGAAACATCTCATCTTGATCTCAAATCCTCCATGGTAAGTATTTTGAGTTGGTAACTGGAGCAAGATTGCAGCGAGGATAGTGGAGTAGTTGCTATATGGTTATGCCAATGAAAGGGGATTGTCACAATGAGTACAATTTTTCTGGACGACTAGGACTTTGTACCCATAGTTTTATTGCACTAATCCACTGGTGAAACTTCTTTTGCTTCATTGAACTTTTCCCTCTGGAGTTAGTTTAAAGACTAAGATGCAAGAGATGTTGGAGAGTGTTGATGTGAAAGGGTGTTGTGGAGAATGTGCGTTGGTAGCTGAGTATTTTGGTATGAAGTTGTTTGGCTAAAAATATTGATTTTGAATGGGCAATTCAGTTGGTTTTATATGCAAAAAGGGCCTCTTAAGTTTAAACTAGATATAGCTTCTTTTGGTACTGAAATCTCCAAAGTAGTTTGAGATTTTTTGTTAACTCTGACTTTTGAAGAAATTTCTAAATTGATCATGGGAAGGTGAAAAAGAAAATCAAGACTTGGGGTAAGAAAATGCTCAAGTGTGCTATAGTGAAGCCCATGTATCTCTTGAATGCATTTTTTTACTTGCTCCATTAAGAAAAGGTAGAAAAATGCTCAAGCTTGGGGAATCAACACCCATTTGTTTGTGCTGGCATTTTATACACGAATGTTGGTTCTTAGATTGGATTGATGTATATCAAAATAGTGAAGTTACCTACTAGCACACACATGTTTCTTCAGTGCCCTCATGGAGTCATGTCCAACATTTATTTCAAGTCTTTCTGTGGGTCCTTGATCTTGCCGGACATATTGTCTCTCAATTTGTGCCTGAGGTCTATAGATAGCTTTGCATCATTCTTATTCATGTCTATTTCTTCTTCCCTTTCATGGGGTTAACAGATTTGATGAACCTGGCTGGGGTACGTTTGACAATAATGATGATGTGGATTCTGTTTGGGGCTTCAATGCCAAGGTGAGTACGCAAACCCTTAATTCACATTAAGTCCTGTTCAAGTGTTATTAGATGTTGCATGTCTTGTCATTTTGCAAATATGTGGAAGTGCGAACTAATCCACTTAACAGCTAATCTGCTGTATAAGTAATGTGAGCTAACATGTTGCTTAAAAGTTTATGGCAAGCAGTGATGCTACCTCCTTTTACCATTCCTATATATAATTTGATGATTTCATTGCTGCTATTATGTGAAATAACATCATCCTCTTAATATAAAACAAGATATCCTAGTTCATATTTTATACGGAACATTTTCTATCGTTTCTTTTTATTATTTGCTTATTTATGAGTATCCGATACTTGCATTTGTATTTTGGTCACCCAATTAAGAAAATTCCTGCTTCGCCCTTGTTCACACCCAATTATGATCTCAAATACACAGTTGGACTTTGCTTTTTGATACTCCCGTCTGTTGATGGAATGCTAGTTTGCTCTGTTGCACAGTCTCCCCGTACATTGACTAATTATATCCTGCAGGAATCGGATCATGTCAAGCATGGAGAGAAACATTTCTTTGACTCAACTGATTTCAGTGCAAGTCCAACAAGGACAGAGTCTCCTGGGGCTGAAAGTAGATACCACAAGAATAGCCCATTTACCTTTGAGGATTCAGTTCCTGGCTCACCACTTTCAAGAGCAGGAAATTCTCCGAGGTATAGTGTAGGATCGAAAGATCCATTCTTTGACAGTTTCTCAAGGTATGATTCCTTCAGTACACATGATCGTGGATCTTCCCCACGAAAGGAGACTCTCGCAAGGTTCGACTCCATAAGTAGTGCCAGTGGTTTTGATCATAGTCGAGGATACTCATTTGATGACAGTGACCCATTTGGATCTACTGGACCATTTAAGGTCTCCTCTGAGAGTGAAAACACCAAGAAAAGTTCTGATCACTGGAGTTCATTCTAGCTTGTGGCCATGATTTGTTATATTTGATTGCCATTGTTCCTCAACATTTTCCATGCCATCTATTTGCATGTGTGTGTTGTATAGCCTAGGACAGGTAAGATACAGCTTATATTGGTTTTCGTAATGTTTGAAGAATCGATGAGCAGTCTGGTTTCATGAAAGAGAATCCATTTTTTTCGGGGTCAAGTTATTTTAATTGATTTTTTCTGGTTAGAGGGGCAAGAGAGGGAAAATGAGAAATGGGAAAGGGGATGAAGGATTTGAGTATTGGAGTTCATTTTTCAGTATGTATTGTTGAGAACTGCAATATGTTTGTATCACAGTTTTTCTCGTTTGATATACTTTATTGTATCAAACAAACAAATGGGTTGCCACTCGCAATAAATTTTTTTCTACTGCTTATCGGTAAATGAAGAGTTGTGATTTTTGTGTTTGGAATCATTGTCTTGTGTAAAATTTCAGTACCTATTCCATGTCAATTAATATTATCTGAGCGGTCTATCGGATACACCTCTACCCGAAGGTAGGGGTAAGGTTCGAGTACATCTCATTCTTTTCAAACTCGGATTGTACACCTACTTGGTTCCGCTCCAGCTTTGAGGGCTTTTGACATAATAAAAGAATATATTTTTATGCAGATTCCAAGAATTATGGTGCTTTAAGATGCGTCGAAGGCATTCAAGAAGTTGTCTTGCTTAAACAAATGAATTCTCTGCAGACTATCTTACTTTGAATGAATGAAACTATGTAGGTCTTTCTATTCCATGGCTATAGTTATGTCAATCCAAAGGTCTATTATGTTAAACAAGAGTTTATCTTGAAATAGATACACAAGTCTCTAACTAGTGTAAAATAATTATCGGCAAACACACTCTTTTTGTCAGTTTTAAAACTCAATATTGTTATTTGACCTTTCTATATTTGTTCCAGTGTTATTAAAAGCAAAAAGCGCAAAAAGGCTCTAAGGTTCGTTTGAGCTTTAAGAGCAAATTAAACGTGGGCTTGAGTGAAAAAAGGTGCAAATGAAGAAAAGTATATGTATGTTTAGTTCAAGACTAATAAGTATAAACATGAAAAACAAACATTGGACGGCGGAGAAATTGAATATGCTCATCTCTTTAGAAAACGCTCATTTGCAAGGAAAAGCGCTCATAGACACAAATCTTTCTCTTGACCTTCATCCCATATTTTGGGTTGCAAGCACTGGGCAACTTTCAAAGACCCCAAGTCAAATTCAATGGACCACACATATATGTGTGTTGATATCACCATTTAAGCAATATTGTCAAAAGAAATGAGAGGAGAAGACTCCTTTATTTTATTTTATTTTATTTACTTAGTTTGTAGTTTGTGCTATTTGATAATTAGGTTGTCAATATCAAATGTTGCTAGCTAGGTTGAACAAGTTTATATTAGGACAATGAAAAGAAAACAACAACATAAAGTGCATGCATCTGGTAAGGCATTCACACTAAAACAGTGGCAAGCACAAACAAAGAAAAAAATATGTATATCCATGAGATGAAATTTACAAAAAAATTAGGCTTAAGTCATCAGGAGACACTTAAAGTTGTGTTCATTTTTCACTTAAACACCTAAACTTCCATCTGTTCCTTATAGACACCTCAACTAACCAGATTTGGACCTATTAAACACTTTTGGCTTACCTGTCAATTTGCGTGAATCTCACGATTTAAAGGAGCGTGAGAGGTCCTTTAGCTGGACAATTAATGGCAATATCAACGGCTATAGCAACGGCTACAATGGCTTCTCCCACTTCATCTATTTTCTTTCCATTATATAGCAAAAATGGAGAACCATAGGAAACACTTTTGTTCTTTCCTA
>JBCEWC010016771.1:0-12905 GCA_038996855.1 Solanum aculeatissimum
GGTGAAATCCCTCACCCTAGAAGCCGGAGTACCAACATTCACCGGATTGATTGGTCGGGCTTGGTTGGCCACAGCTTAGGCTAACATAGATACCACATTCCTAAACTCGGCATGTGATATTTGTTCCTCTACCAATGCCCGAGGGACTTGTTCCTCAAACTCGGGAGCTTGATGGGGGAAGGGAGCTCTTCTGGAAGGCATGTTCTGAAAGAGCGACAAGAACCAAGAGTTTAGGGAATCTCATAAATAGTATAAGGCACGACACAAGGGACAATGAAGTGATAAGTTCCTAAAATATTGTCATAGCCTCTCACTCATAGGTATGGCACGCATAACACCCATGAAAAAGACTCTAAGTAATGTGGCATGTTAGACTCTGAGGATCATTTACAAACCAAGGACTTTGATAGCATCTTTTGCACGACCCAAAAGTGGGGCCTAGATGTGACATGGTGAAGGAGAACCCGAAGGTCCTTGATCAAGCCATCATAGCATCATCACAAACATCATCAATTCGGAAGCGCAGAGAAGTAAACACATAACACATCATTCTAAGGGAAATAGGGCTTTGGACTCAAGCTATGTGGATGTTGCCGGGAGTGGGATGAGCACGAATCACATAGCACATAACAAGTATTTCTAAGGGGCGGGTAAGTAGGACTCAAGTTATGGTGGCACACCGGGGTTATGGGACATTCCACATAAGCACATTCCCAACATTCACAAGTCCATAAGCATAATCATAAGCATAAGCATAATCAGAACATCATTTCCATAACATAATCCCAATAGTCATAACATCCCAAAGTAAGCATAATATAACGTGCAAGAGTATAGTGTGTCTAAGATTGTCTCTACATAGAAAAAGAGTAGGGCCTCAACATAGTTTGAGGCTCACCCTCAATACATCAAATAAGAAAGTAAACAATACAAGGGAGAGGAAAATAGATATTGCCCTTGGACAAAGGGCTCACCACAAACAAATAGCTTCAAGAGAATCACTCGTCGTGCAAAGGTAGATAGAGGTCATTGTTGGTACCTACATGGTTAGAACATGTAGACAAGAGTATGAGTTAGCACAATAAAGCACTAAGTATACAGGCATGCAAAATGCATATGCACATGGACCTATAACTACCTACATGGCAAGGGCACATATATAGAAGAGAATATAAGAAGAGACCATCTAACAATATGCCATGATAATCATGATGCATGAAATGCCATAATACTTATAATATAGAGGGGATGGAACCTTAACCGACATCCAAACTCATGTGAGCAAAAACATAAACTTCCCCAATGAAGCCTCCCATTGGATCGGAGAAGATTAATTGCCAAAGGTAATCTACACCACACCTTACGGGTCTTCTATTTCGGTGTGATGGCCACCTTCCTTATGGGTCTCCCATTTTGGAAGGATTTACATAACATATCATATCATATCAAAGCATACCTTATGGGCCTCCCATTTAGGTAGCAACCTACGTTGGCACATAGTTTCGGGAAAGGAGTGGGACCCTTGGGGATAGCCTACTTACTACTCCAATCCTTCTCGGTACTAAGTCATCATCCCACAAGAATATGTATACATATACATACTTTTAAAATGGAAACTTGACACATGAATATCAAACCATGCATACTTAGGCTTAAAAGCCAAATCACTTTCTTTACTTTTATGCATACTTAACAAGAGTCAAACACATTTCATAGTCATGCTTCATGGGCTAAAAAGCTAAACAAACTTTCATGTCAAACTTCATGCATAAAAGTAGCTCTATACTTGTCATACTTGTCAAATCATATTGGTATAAATACCCATGCTTGAAGAGCCATATCATAGAATTAGTGTGATCACAACTTAGCCATAACCCATACTTGTTCAAAATCATTGTCATAAATATGTATGGGACTTAGCCCACATCAAAACTTTCATAACAAATATCCATGATCATGCATACAATGTCATGAGGAACAATGAGAATAGCATGGGTACAAGGATTCATACTTTAAATTCAAATAAAGAGTAGTTCATGAGAAATTCAAGTCAAACCAACCTTCAAAACATCATTTAAATACTACCCACGCATAAATCAAGAGTACAAGGGACATGCATAACTTGATCAACATCAAAACCATTGAGTCGTCACATAATGCAAACTTAAATCTTTAAATCACCTAATTTCTATAGCACACAATCCCATTAAATTAAATACTTCAAAATTTAAAGAACCCAACCTTAAAGAAAACTTAAAATCATAATTTAAAGAGGAGGGTTCTTGGGTCTTCATGGATGAAAGGGAATCCATGAATCAAACCCACATACCTTGAAATTAACCAAGAGAATTGAAGGATTTCACAACAAGGATGATCTTCCCCAAAGTTCTTCAAGCTTTCATCAATGGAAGTCAAGAGGATTGAGAGAATTTCAAAATGGATTGAAGAGTGTTATAATGGATGAAAAGGGTTTAGGGTTTGATTTAGGTGGTTTAAGGGACCATAGAAAGCCAAAAACGAGCATAGGATATAATTAAATTATGAATTAAGGATTAATGAAATGGACTAATTAACTGAAACAGTGCCACACGGAAGGCTACAGTGGTCATATACAGGTATACGGTTCGAGTACCTAGCCGTGTAACTTAACTTGATCTCGTCTTTGACTTGAACTCTTGGGGGACTTTCTGGATCTCTTAACAGGGGCTCTCACGGACCATGTAGCTGTACACGGACTGTGTACTAGTCCGTGGAGCATCACTTGGTCCGGAGTCCAGCTAACTTTTTGCCCCACTTCACGAGACCCCTCACGGGCTTTAAAGTATCTCACGGATCGTGGGGTGATTTGTGGGACTCGACTCGATCCTTGGTTGGGACCCTGACCTCCAGGAGCTCACTGAACACCACACGAGCACCCCCATAGACCGTGGACCTTCACACGGTCTGTGGTCCAGCCCTCAGCCCATTTCCAAAACCTTGTTTCTAGCGTCCTTCTAATTACGAGTAGTCTCACTGTTTTGGCCATAACTTTCACATATGAACTCCGAATTGAGTGAAAAACGTTACATTGCGAATATAACGCAAAGAGCTTCAATTTGATATATAGAAGCCCACACAATTCAACCCGGTACCAAAAGTTATGATCTTTCAAAGTACATTGCCCAACTGGCCCTATAACTTCACCCAAATGATTTGTTTTAAATTCGGCCTCTTAAATTTAACCCATGGCTACCAAAATTCAATCATGACCAGTTTAACACTAACCTTGACCAACCATTACGAAGTTCAAAAAATTTCAGATCGTTACAGTTTGTTGAGGGATTTTCCTCCATTGCTTCTCCTATTAACTAGGTTTACCCAAAAGAAGGTAAAATTCAAATGGTTCAAAGAATGTGAAAGAAGCTTCCAATTATTGAAGGATTGTCTTACTTCAGCTTGTATTCTAATTGTCACGACCTGAGAGTAGGGCCTAGATATGACATGGCGAAGGAAAACCCGAGAGTCCTTGATCAATCCATCTTAGCATCATCACACACATCATCGGTTTGAAAGCGCATAAAAGTAACAAATAACACATATGTCTAGGGGATTCTGGGGCTTTGGACTCAAGCTATGGGGATGTTATCGAGAATGGGATAAGCATGAATCACATAGCACATAGCAATTACGTTCTAAGGGGCATGTAAGTATGATTCAAGCTATGGGGGCAAGAAGGGTTAGGGACTTTCCACATAAGCACATTCCCAATCCAACAATCACAATAAGATAAGAGGAAATGAAAGCTTAACATAAGAACCATCGCCAAACATAGGTAGTCTTATCATTACAATCAACAAATAACATAACGTACACTAGAGTTCGATATGTCCAACAATGCCTCTACATAAGATGAGACAGGGCCTCAACATATTTCGGGCTCACCCTCAAGTCATAAGATAAAGAAACATAAAATAAAGACATAAGGTAGATAAAATTGGGTATTGCCCTTGGAGTATAGGGATCACCACAAGCAACACTTCAAAGTCTTCACTAGACGTCCAACGGTGGAAGGAAGTAGTCTTTGGTCCCTACATGGTTAGATCATGTAGACAAAGAGTATAGGTTAGCACATATAATGAAATAAGTATGCGGGTATGACATGCACATGAACATGATCCTACAACAAGGCTAGATGACGAGGGCACACATTGGTACGAAAGGAATGCACATAGCCAATGGAGTAGATATCATAACTATATGCCATATCATGTCGTGATGCGTGAAGTGCAAACCTATATATATATATATATCATAGCGGGGATGTGACCTCAACCGATAACAAGAGAGACCAATATATATCATAGCGGGGATGTGACCTCAACCGATAACAAGAGAGACCAAGAGAGCTACTACTTAGAATTGGACTACTTGCCAGGTAGATCTCTAGTCAACCCTTAAAAAAGGGGATACATAACAAGTCAATCCCATCAAGGGAGAATACCCATGGTGGCACATGGTTTGACGGAAAGGAGTATGGACCCTTGGAGATAGTCCACCCCGACTCCAATTCCTCGGTGCTAAGTCTCATCCCACGGGAATACATATACTTATACAAGCCTTCAAAATAGAGATTGGACATTTCATTCAAAACAATGCATAATTGGGATAAAGGCCAAATCATAATTCAAGTCTTTCCATAATTAAGCTTAACAGCCAAACAAGAGTTTCAAAAACCAATGCAATAGGAGTAGCTCATCTACATAGCATATCATATTATGCCTTTTCATAACATATCATACCAAGATGGTGTAAACACTCATAATTGCTCAAAGAGCCATACCATAGACTTTATGTGATCACATTTAGTCATTTCCCATATCTTTATCAAAATCAAGTCATATCATAACATGAGGGTCAAGCCCTTAATAAGAGTTTCATCATAACAAGCCTTTCATGCTCATGAATGCAATGCATGGATGATCAAGAGTAGCATGGGTATTGGATAACAACTTTTAAATCATCAATACAATAAGTCCATATCCAAACCATGATGAAATCATTAATTTAAAGTAAAATTCTTAATACCCATACTTGAATTAAAGAGCTAAGGGGACATGCATTTTTGAAACTTCATGAAATAAATGGAATTCATCAATTAGGGGCTCAATCCACTTTGAAATTAAGAAATTAACACAACTCACACTTCAATTTCAAGTAAATCATTCCTAGTTTTAAAGACCCATTTTCAAGAAATCAAAATTCATCAAATTAAAGAAAAAGGTTTTTGGGTCTTCATGGTTGAAAGAGAAACCATGAATCAAGCCCACATAACTTGAATTAGCAAGGAGAATGAGAAGGTTATGATGAAGAACTAAATTTCCCCCAATCTTCAAGCTTGTCTTCAATGGAGGTTGAGAGAAAATTTGAAGAGATTTTAGAGTTTTAATGAATTAGAAATGATTAGGGTTCAATTTAGGGGTTTTGAGGGAGTTTAGAAAGACTAAAACGACCCTAGGATTAATTAAAATTAGAATTTAACAATTAATGAAATAGAGAAAATAACTGAGAATTGGAGACGTAGGACAGTTGCACGGACCGTACAACGGCCCACGGTCTGTGAACTCGACCGTGTGGCTACACTTGGTCACGACCTTGGCTTGCAAGTCTTTGGAACTTTCTAAACCACTCCACGGACTGATTTACGGGATGTGAGGCATCACATGGACCGTGAACTGGTTCATGTAGCCTCACTTGGCTTGGAGTCCTGGACCAGGGTCAAAGCAACTCTCTGGACCACTCCACGGGTTCCTCCACGAACCGTGAGGCATCACACAGATCGTAAAGTGGTCCGTGGAGCCTCACTTGGTTCGGGGCCTTGGTCCATCATCAAGGGCATACACTGAACCACTCCACGAATGGGCTCACGGTCTGTGAACCCCCACACGGTTCGTGGTCCATCCGTGAGATCCTAACTTAGCCAATATTGCCTTCCCTTTTCCAGAACGCTTTCGTGCACAAACAGCCTTATCTTGAAGGCCATAACTTCAACATCTAAACTCTGATTTGAGTGAAACCAATTGCATTGCTAAGATAACTCAAAGAGCTTTAATCTGATGGGTCATGGCTCACAAAGTTCATCCCGAACCAACAAATCTAGCCATTTAAAGTTAGCCCTGCCATACGACCTAGCACAAAACCCAACCAATGTGATTCCTTGGAATGTGGCCACTTAAGCAGCACCCATGACCATCTCTAACCAATCATAACAAGTTCAAAATAGACCTTGATCAACCACTACTAAGTTTAAAAGTTTTTGGGTCGTTACATCATCTCCCCCTTGGGAACATTCATCCTCGAAGGAGCTAGACCATGGCTAAGGGAAATCAATCAAGCAAGAATCATTCAACACAAATCATAACGGATCATGCGTCAATTTAAAAACCATTTAAAATTCATGTCAAGACATCATTTAAATCATTTTCGTGCTCATTTATGCATGCAATGTCATGAAACTCAAGAATTAAAGAATTAAGACCATTAGAAAAGATAGAACATAATACCTTAGGCTTGAGTAGATTGGAAAAGATAAGGGTATCGCTTCATCATGTCTGACTCTGTTTCCCACATTATGCTCTCCACTTGATAGTTTCTCTAAAGTACCTTCACCGATGCTACCTCTTTGTTGCGAAGTCGCTTGACTTCCCTATCCAAGATCTCAACTGGCACCTCTTCATAAGTCAAATTCTCCTCAATCATCACACCCTCCAAAGGTGTAATTTCCTAAGGGTCACCAATCAATTTTCTTAACATTAAAACATGGAACACCGGATGAGTGGAACTCATCTCCAAAGGCAAATCCAACCTATAAGCCACCTTGCCAATTCGTTCAACCACTTCATATGGTCCGACGTACCAAGGGCTCAACTTACCATTTTTGTAAAAATGCATGATGCCTTTCATAGAAGATACCTTCACATAAACCCAATCACTTACATGAAATTTGAGGTCTTTTTTTCTAACATCCGAATAGGACTTTTGGCAACTTTGAGTAATCCTCAACCTCTCCCTAATCAACTTCACCTTTTCTATGGCCTCAATAACCATGTCCAGGCCTATCAAGGTCATCTCACCTATTTCAAACCACTCCACCGGGGACCTACACCTCCTACCATACAGTGCTTCGAAAAGGGCCATACAAATGCTATCATGAAAATTATTATTGTAGGCAAACTTGATAAGCGGTATATAATCATCCCAATTTCCATTGAACTCCAATACACAAGCTCTTAACATATCTTCCAAGGTTTGAATTGTCCTTTCGGCTTGTCCATCGGTTTGGGGATGAAATACGGTGCTCAATTTAAATTTAGTACAAAGTCCCTTTTGAAACGACCTCCAAAAATGAGAGGTAAATTGAGTACCATGATCCGACATAATTGACCTTGGTATACCATGCAACCTTACCAACTCCCGGATATACATCGTAGCATACTCTTCGACAGTGTAAGTAGTCTTGACCAGTAAGAAATGAGCCGACTTAGTCAATCGATCAATAATAACCAATATAGAGTCAAACTATTTATGAGTACGGGGTAACCCAACTACGAATTCCATATTCACATCTTCCCACTTCCAAGTAGGAATCTAAATATCATGGGCCAACCCATCGGGCCTTTGGTGTTCCACCTTCAATTGTTGGCAATTCGAACATTCCAAAACAAACTTGGCTATGTCCTTTTTTATACCGTGCCACCAATACAACTCCCTCAAATCTTGATGCATCTTAGTGAACCCCAGATGAATAGAATATTGGAAATTATGAGCTTCACTCATGATAACCTCCCTTAGGCCGTCGATATTTGGGATACATAATCGGTCTTCATACCGTAGCACATCATCTCCCCCTTGGGAGAAAACCTCAATCTTTCCTTTGGCAACCAACTTCTTTATCTCAACCAAGGAAGGGTCTAAATCTTGGTTTACCTTAACATCATCCACCACCAAAGACTCAGATTTGCTTTGAACAAGAATACCACCATCTTCTGAGTCGGCCAACCTAACACCTAATCTAGCCAAACGATGTATGTCCCTTACTATCTCCTTTTTCCCTTCATCCATATACAACCCACTACCCATAGATAGCCTACTAAGGGAATCCGCCATGACATTCACCTTGCCATGATTATAAAGGACACTTATGTCATAATCCTTGAGAAGTTCCAACCATCTCCTTTGTCTCAAGTTAAGATACCTTTGGGTGAACACGTATTGCAAACTCTTGTAATTGGTGTACACATCCACATGAACCCCATATAGATAATGTCTCCAAATCTTTAGAGCAAACACCACCACTGCGAACTCGAGATCATGGGTCAGATAGTGTTTCTCACGCACCTTTAATTATCGAGACATATAAACTATCACCTCACCATATTGCATGAGTACACATCCTAACCTAATCCATGAAGCATCACAATACACCAAAAACCCATCTAACCCATTGAGCAAGGTCAAAACAAGAGCCGATGTGAGCCGATCCTTCAAGGTCTGAAAACACTTCTCACACTCACTTGACCATATAAACTTAGCCTTCTTCTGAGTCAACTTAGTAAATGGGGATACAATAGAAAAAACTCCTTCGACAAATCTCTGATAGTAACCAGCCAGCCCAAGGAAACTTTAAATATTCGAAAGGGTCAACGGTCTAGGCCAATCCTTCACCATTTTAGTCTTCTTAGGATCAACGTTAATACCATCACTGGACACCACGTGACCAAGGAACGTAACCTTTTCCAGAGCCTCATACATCTCCTGTTGGGCATGAAGAGCATAGAACTTATTGTTCCTTGGAGCACCACCCACTTGGGCATCTTCATCAACCTTTGAACCAAAGAATTTCAGAGGGTTTTTTCGTGTAAATATTCTCACCCTAGAAGCTGGAGTGCCACCATTCGTAGGGTTAGTTGGTCTGGCTTGATTAGTCACCACTTGGGCCAACATAGCCACCACATTCCCAAATTTGGCATGAGTCACTTATTCCTCCACAGGCTCACGAGGGGATTTTTTCCCATGGGCAAGAGCCTGTCTGGGAGGGGAGCTCTTCTAGGAGGCATCTTCTAAAAGAGCGACAAGAACACCAATATTTAGGAAACCTTATAAATAGTACACAGCACGATATTAGGGACAATAAAGTGAGAAAATTCCTTAAACATCGCTATAGCCTCTCACTCATAGGTATGGCACGCATCACACCCATGAACAAGACTCTAATTGATGTTGCATATTGGATTCCAAGGATCATTTAAAAACCTAGGGCTCTGCTACCATCTTTGTCATGACCCGAGAGTAGGGCCTAGATGTGACATGGCGAAGGAGAACTCGAGAATCCTCGATCAACCTATGTTAGCATCATCACACACATCATTAGTTTGGAAGCACGTAAAAGTGATAAATAACACATGAGTCTAGGGTGTTTCGGGGCTTTGGACTCAAGCTATGGGGATGTTGTCGGGAATGGGATAAGCATGAAACACATAGCATATAGCAATTACGTTCTAAGGGGCGGGTAAGTATGACTCAAGCTATGGGGTCAAGAAGGGTTAGGGACTTTCCACATAAGCACATTCCCTTGAACCATAATTCAATAGATAATTCAACATAATTCATGAAAAAATCCCAATTCAAAGCATAATGCAATTTACCCATGCATATTAACCATCAAAGGGACATGCAAATTATGTGAGCTTATGTGGAAAGTTCCCCAACCCGGTATGCCCCCATAGCTTGAGTCCTACTTATCCGTTCCTTAGAAATACTTGTTATGTGTTATGTGATCCATGTTCATCCCACTCTCGGCAACATCCCCATAACTTGAGTCTAAAGCCCCATTCTCACTAGAAATATATGCTATGTGTTTACTTTTCTGTGCTTTTGAACCAATAATGTGAGTAATTATGTTATGATGGCTTGATGGAGGACTTTCGGGTTCTCTTTGCCATGTCACATCTAGGCCCCACCTCCGGGTCATGACAAAGATGGTATCAGAACCCTAGATTTGTAAATGATCCTCGGAGTCCAACATGCCGCGTGATTAGAGTCTTGTTCATGGGTGTGATGTGCGTCATGCCTATGAACGGGAGGCTATGATGACGTTTTAGGAATTTGTCTCATTTCATTATTTCCCTATGTCATGTTGTGACCTATTACGATAAATTCCCTAAACACTTGGTATTCTTGTTGCTCTTTCAAAACATGCCTCCTAGAAGAGCTCCACTCCCCCGTCAAGCCTCAAAATTTGAGGAACAAGCCCCTCGAGCACTGTTGGAGGAGCAAGTGTCTCATACAGAATTTAGGAATATGGTATCTATGTTGGCCCAAGCGGTGTCTAACCAAGCCCGGCCATCTAATCCCACAACTGTTGGTACTTCGGCCTCTAGGGTAAGGTATTTCACCCGAATGAACCCTCCGGAGTTCTATGGCTCAAAAGTGGACGAGGATGCTCAAGAGTTCATTGATGAACTCACTAAAAGGTTGACCATAATGGGTGTTAGTTATGAGGAGAAGGCTGAGTTGGTTGCATATCAATTGAAAGATGTGGCCCAGGTTTGGTATAATCAGTGGCTAGTTGAGCGGATGATTGATTTCAAGGTTGGGTGGGAAGAGTTCAAAATGGCCTTCCTTGACTGGTTTTTTCCTCTTGAGCTTAGAGAGGCCAAAATGACCGAGTTCATCAATCTTTGATAGGCTGGTATGGCTGTGAGAGACTATTCTCTCAAATTTACTAAGCTCTCAAAATATGCTCCCATGCTTGTATCTGACCCCCGACAAGAAAGCACAAGTTTATTTTGGGTGTCTCAGATTTAGTGGTGAAGGAATGTTGTATGGCTATGCTTATTCCGGATATGGACATCTCAATACTTATGAATTATGCCGAGCAAATTTAGGGAGAAAAGCTTAAGGAAAGGAGAGTAAGTGAAGCTAAGAGGGCCCGTCTTGATAGTGGGTTCTCCAATTCCAAGAGTGGTGGTGGATTTGGCCGATTTCATCCAGGCCAAGGTTCAAATATGAGAGTCGCTAATCCAAGGATGCGTCCTCCTAAGGCACAAGTTGGGGGTGGTGCCCGAATTCCCCATTGTGGCCAATGTGGTGGTAATCATGTGGGTGAATGTAGAAGAGTTACAGATGTTTGTTATGGGTGTGGTAGTTTGGACCACAAGATCTATAATTGTCTAAATAATGTGAAGAAGGATCAAGCGGCTCCCGGTGATCAAGGGAAACTGAAGGCTCAAGTTGGTGGTGCTCCTAGCAACAATAGGTTCTATGCTCTTCATGTCCGCCAAGAGGTGGAGGAAGCTCCGGACGTCATGACTGGTATGTTAAGAATCTTTGATTTTGATGCTTATGCTTTACTTGATCTGGGTGCAAATTTATCTTTTGTGACTCCTCTGTTAGCTGTTAAATTTGGTTTGAGTCCTGAAACTCTAAGGGAACCTTATTCGGTGTAGACTCCCATGGGTGAGTATATTATTACCCGGAACGTGTATCGTGGTTGTCCTATCTCTGTGTTGCATAAAGTGGTCCCCAGTAACCTTGTAGAACTTGAAATGTATCACTTTGGTATTATTCTTGGGATGGATTGGTTGCATACAACGTATGTCTCAGTTGATTGTAGAACTAGGCAAGTTAAATTCCAAGTTCCTTCTGAACCTGTGTTAGAGTGGAAGGGTAGTGATTCAGTGGTTAAGGATTGGTTTATTTCCTACCTCAAAGCCCAGAAGATGGTTTGTAAGGGGTGAATTTACCACACTGAGTGGGTTAGAGATGTGGAGGGTGAGTCACCTAAGCATGAAATGATTCTGGTGGTTAATGAGTTTCTCGATGTGTTTCCCGAGGACTTGCCCGGAATTCCTCCCGATAGAGAAGTGGATTTTGGTATAGATCTCCTTCTGAATACTCAACTTATTTCTATCCCTCCTTATCGTATGGCCCCGATGAAGTTGAAGGAATTGAAAGATCAGTTGAAAGATTTGTTAGAAAAGGGTTATATTAGGCCGAGCATTTCACCTTGGGGTGCTCCCGTGTTATTTGTGAGGAAGAAGGATGGGTCTCTCCAAATGTGTATTGACTATCGGTAATTGAACAAGGTGACAATTAAGAATAGGTACCCGTTGCCTAGAATTGATGATTTGTTCGACCAACTTCAAGGAGCTACTCATTTCTCTAAAATAGACCTTCGTTCGGGTTACCAGTAGTTGAAGGTGAGGTAATGTGACATCTCCAAGATGGCCTTTCAGACTTGTTATGGTCATTTTGAATTTGTGGTGATGTTGTTTGGGTTAACCAATGCTCCAGCGGTGTTTATGGACCTTATGAATTGGGTGTTCAAATCGTTCCTTGATAATTTTGTGATGGTCGTCATTGATGACATCTTGATTTACTCTCGAAGTGAGCGGGAGCATATGGATCACTTAAGGTTGGTTCTTCAAACCTTGAGAGAGAAGCAATTGTATGCCAAGTTTAGCTAGTGTGAATTTTGGTTGGGAGAAATTGTTTTCCTTGGTCATGTGGTATCCGACAATGGCATCAAGGTTGACCCCAAGAAAACCAAAGCGGTGAGGGATTGGCCTAGATCGTTGATTCCTTCGGATATTCGAAGTTTTCTTGATTTAGCCAGTTATTATAGGAGGTTTGTTGAAGGATTTTCTTCTATTGCATCACCGTTGACCAAGTTGACTCAAAAGAAGACCAAATTTGTGTGGTCAAATAAATATAAGAAAAGTTTCCAAACTTTGAAGGATCGACTTACATCGGCTCTGATTTTGACTTTGTCAAATAGGTTAGATGGGTTTTTGGTATATTGTGATGTGTCGTGTATTGGTTTGGGTTGTGTGCTTATGCAACATGGTAAGGTGATAGCTTATGCGTCC
>JBCEWC010016772.1:0-12904 GCA_038996855.1 Solanum aculeatissimum
TTCAAGCAACAAGTCACTAAGATCAAGCTTAGACCAATCTTCTTCCCCAATTTCAACAAGCTAGCTTCAATGGAGGCCAAGAGGATTTTGAAATTTCTAAAGAGAGTGTAGGAGTGTTTGAATGGATGAAATAGGGTTTGGGGGATGATTTAGGTGTTTAGGATACCTTAAGGGACCAAAAGGGGGCATAGGGAAAGGTTAAATCACGAAAATACCATTAATAAACTGGAACTTTTCACTGAACACAACACCCAAACGGCTGCTACAGTGTCGTGAAATGGTCACACGGTCCGTTCATGTGACCGTTTGGATGCACTTAGCCAAAGTTTTCCATGAATTCTCGGAGGACTTTTTGTTGAACTTCACGAACAACCAAACCGACCGTCAAAGGTGATTCAGCCTGTGATATGCACCGTCTGACCTCCCTTGAACTCAAAAACCTCAGCCAAGCCATGTCCTAGCCACTGTCTCACTCAACGAGGCAACAAACGGTCCGTCAAAGTGCAAACGGTCTGTTTGAGGAACCGTTGACCTACACTTGGCATAGGGATGGTTCCATGCCACCCTAAGCACACTGTGACATCACACGAGACATTAGACGGACTGTTCAAAGTTTAACGGTCCGTGCAAATGTCCTTGGCCATATTTCTGAGCCTATCTCCAATGTCTTTCAAATTTTAGACAGTCTCACTGTTTGGGCCATATCTCCCTCATCCAATATCCAAATTAAGTGAAACAACTTGTGTTGCAAATCTAACTCAAAGAGATTAAATTTGATATGTGGTAGTTCACATGGTTCTTCCCATATCAAAAGTTATGACTATTTGAAGTTGACTATCCAAACTGTCCCTCTAGGCCACTTTCTAGCCCAATTTGCATTCGGCCACTTAAACTCAACCCGAGGCTACCAAAACTCAACCATGGCTTGCAGTACATTATAGAATTCCAACCATAAGTAGATTTCAAAAATTTTCGGGTTGTTACACAGGCATATCTAAAGGGGACAACCTCACTATTCTTAATAAACAAAGAATGTACATTGAAAGTCAGCTCAAGAGACTTCAAGTCTAGACTCTCACTTTCACTCATGAAAAAGAGACCCTTATTGTTCCTGTTTGGATTACCCTCCCTAAACTTTCTTGGCATTGTTATAATAAAGAGGTCATCTCTGCTCTCTTAGCTCCTATAGGGAAGACCCTTTACTTAGATGTTGCTTCTATTCAAAAAACTAGGGGGAGTGTTTCTAATTTAGGTTAAACATTTGGAGCATATATTGGATATTTAAATATCCTTGTGATTTTACACAAAATGTGAAACTCTTATTAGAATTAATTTGCTTGAATATACATTACACATCATAATTGATAAATAAACTTGCGTAATTTTCTATTAGTTACAAACATGGCAACAAAAAGCATCATTGCTGACCTAAACAAATGTGAGAAACTTAATGGTGACAATTAAGACATCTGGATTCGTAAGATATGGTATGTCTTAGATGAGCAAAATGCATTCGAAGGCGTAAACCATGTTCTAAGTCAACCTGAAGAAGGTAATACTGCTCAACGCATAAGAGATCTTGAAGCTGATAAAGCCTGGAAAAGGGCAAATTTCTTGCACGTGGAATCATCTTACAAAGCTTGAAAAAGGACAAATTCCATTGTATATGAAAAATCCTATTTTCACGTGCAATAGAATTTGCCTTTTTCTAGGCTTTGTTAGCTTCAATATCTCTCCTGTGTTAAGCAGTGTTACCCTTTTTAGGTTGACTTAGAATATGATTTATGCCTTCAAGCGTGTTTTGCTCATCTACGACATACCATATTGTACGACTCCAAATATCGTAATTGTCACCATTTAGTTTCTCGCCTTTGTTTAGGTCAGTAATGACGATTTTTGTTGCCATGTAATTAACTAAGAGACAATTACGCAAGTTTATTCATCAATTATGCATGTGTAATATACATTTAAGCAAATTAATTCTAATAAGAATTTCACATTTGGTGTAAAATTACAAGGATATTTAAATATCCAATCATCATCTATGTTCCAAATGTTTAACCAAAATTAGAAACTAGTTTCTTAATGTATATAAATATGATAAAGATCATCTATCAGAAAGATTTACTAAGTCATATATCAATTTCATATTATAGTGTACCATGAAGTATCTAATAATCTAAGACTATGATTAAGCAAAGATATATTTTATAATATATCAAAACAAGACAAAATGAAACAAATTTGTTAATCACAAACAAAATTAAACAATATTTACACCATAATTTGTGACTCATTTCACTCCTAAGGCCAGCATGTATCTCCACAAAGGTTTGTCTGGATCTTATTCATCATAGACCTCAATAATTTTATTCTTCCAAAATTTTGATAAGAAATTATACAGAATGGCTAGAGACTCCTTTTCTTCAACGCAAATGTGTTTATCATGGATATCTATCAATTTATCATTAAAAGTTCTAAGGAAGTCTAGTAAATGGTCTGATTCAGCCATTTTAATTTTTTCGAAATCGGCAAGCATTCTTCTTCCTTCTCTTCTTTGTGCCCGTATATCTCCCTTTTGATTCTGTGCCATTATGGAATAATATCTTATGATTTTCAGCTCTGAATTTGAACCAACTAGTGATTTGATCCTCTTGCATTGTGTACTTTTTAATTTTGCTCCTTTGTTAACATTACTCCCACTTGGAGTAATAGGAGAATATTCTTGTTCCACCATATCTTAAATAGGAACTAGCGATGGAATCACTACTAAAAAATTGTGAAAAAGCGACGGACTACATCTCTCCAAAAAGCGATGGAATAAAGGAACGCAGTCCGTCACTTTTTATTTAAATTAATTTAATAATTAAAAGCGATGGACAATGTCTATATGTTCGTTATTATTTTTGGCGGATTTTTCTGCTATTTTTTTAAATTAGTATATATTTATTTAATTAAAAAGTGACGCCGTCCATCATAATTTTTTTAAAATTTTAAAAATTGTGACGGACTTGACGATACCGTCCGCCGCTTATTTTTTTAAATAATTTATTCTAAATTGTGATGGATTGCGTCACCTAATTCGTCACAATTTTGGTCAACGGTCAAAACACTTTAATGAAGGGTGACGGAGTGGGCGATGTCGTCCATATCAACCCGCCATTTTCCTCATTTTTGTCCCTTTCCTAAAAAAAGTTCATTCTCCCTCTACAAATTCTAGCTCCCCCCCCCCCCTTATTTCAGCCGTCAAACATCACCTCCGTTCACCAGCCACCATCCACCGCTCCGGTACCCCTCTCCATCAACCTAAGGTACTAATTTTCTTCTTCTTCTTGTACCATTTTAGTATTTTTAGTTATATTTTTGTTCTTTAAAATTTATGAATTTTGTAACTTACTAGCTAATTTATTTCACCTATCTTGTTGATATTATGATATTATACAAATTATTTTGTATTGTTCATTGTGAATATGTGAATAAAATTATTGTTTTGCTTTTATGACTATACTTTAAATTTTAGTTTTTGAAATTAGATTATGAATTGGGTATTTTTGTGTTGGAATATTATTGTTATGAAGTTATAATGGTATTAGCATAGTTAATTTATATATGTTGTGTGAATTAGTGAATAAATATTTTAGGGTTTTAGTTTGAATTTGGGGTTGTTTGAATGAGATTGTAAATTAGGTATGGAATTGAATTGTTGTTGAATTTAGAATTGTTGAGATTTTAGAACTTGAACTTCAAGTTGTGAATTTTGATTAGATATAATTTAAAAGTTGGACTTTAGGATTTCTTAAGTTGAACTTAAATTTAATTTTGAACTTGAATTTTGGGATTTCAGAACTTGAACTTCAAGTTGTGAATTTTGATTAGATATAATTTAAAACTTGAAATTTATTAGGATTTTTTATTTAAATTGAATTTTAGTAGTTTTTAAGTTGAACTTAGATTTACTTTCATTAGAAGTTGAATTTAGGATTTAAGAACTAGAACTTTATTTGTGAACTTTGAACTTGTATATAATGTAGAACATGAACTTTAGGATTTGTTAGGTTTAATTAACTTTAGTAGTGTTTAACTTAAACTTAGATTTAATTAATTTGGAACTTGAATTAAGTTGAATGTAGTCTAAAATTTGAACTTTAGGATATCTTAAGTTAAACTTAAATTTAATTTTGAACTTGAACTTTGAGATTTTATAGAACTTGAACTTCAAATTGTGAATTTTGATTAGATATATATAATTTAAAACTTGAACTTTAAGATTTTGTTATTTAAGTTGAACTTTAGTAGTTTTTAAACAACAACAACATACCCAGTGGAATCCCACAAGTGGGGTCTGGGGAGGGTAGAATATACTCAGACCTTACCACTACCTCAAAGGTAGAGAGGCTATTTCCTGGGAACCCTCGTCTCAAAAACTCATAAGCAGAATAAATTAAATATGAAAAAAAGGAAAATGAAAAGAAAAGGAAATAGAAAGGACAACTAATAACGAATAACATATGATGGTGTGTAAATACAATAAACAAATTAACATATACATGACAACTAATAACAACACAGGATATAAGAACATGACTAATCATATTACCCTACTATACCCCAAGGCTAAACATCAACCTAACCTTACTAACCTATTAGCCTGCTACTCTGATTCGCGACCTCCACTCCGTTCTATCTAAGGTCATGTCCTCGGTGACATCCAGTTTCGCAGTATCTTGTCCTATCACCTCCCCCCAGTACTTCTTCGGTCTACCTCTACTCCTCTTTGTAACTCCTAAATTCAACCTCTCACACCTCCTAACAGGCGCATCGGTGCTTCTTCTCTGTAAATGTCCAAACCATCACAATCTCGCTTCCCTCATCTTATCAGCCACAAGGGCCACTTCTAGCTTCTCCCGAATGATTTAATTCCTAATCTTATCACTCCTGGTATGACCATACATCCATCTCAACATCCTCATCTCCGCGACCTGCATCTTCTGAACGTGTGAGTTTTTTATTGGTCAACACTCTACCCCATACAACAAAGACGGTCTAACCACCATTCTGTAAAACATACCTTTGAGTTTAGGTGGTATATTTTTATCATACAATACTCTAGAGGCAAGCCTTCATTTTTTTCATGCTGCCCCATATGATGTGTGACATCATCGCCGATATCACCACTACTCTGGATGATGGACCCAAGATATTTAAAGTTTTTTCTCTTGAAAATTGGTTGAGTGGCAAGCCTGACATCAATGTTTGTTTCATCCCTCGCAACACTGGATTTGCACTCCAAGTATTCTATTTTGAACTTAATTAGATTTAATTTGGAACTTGAATATTTTAAGTTGTGAACTTATTAGAAGTTGAATGTAATATAAAATTTGAACTTTAATTAGGATTTCTTAAGTTTGAACTTTGAACTTGTATATAATGTACTTTAATTGTACTTTAAATTTTAGGTTTACAATATTCGCCGACACCAATCAAAGTTACAACCAACCCCTCCATCTCCAAGCATAAGTGAAAACGTTGAGGTATTTTTTCAATAAAAAATTTAATTATTATGTAAATATACATGTTTGAATAAATTTTTAGAGTATGTTATAGTGATAATGAGTTTGTTTACCATAGGTGACAATACTAATTGATCCTATTGATGACAAAATTGATTTTCTTGCAAAATCGATTTGTGTCCATCTAGTGTTGACACTTATATATTTTATTTTTATCATAATGTGTTTGTCTGACATAAGTGACAACACTAGTTGATCCTATTGATGACAAAATTGATTTTCTAGCAAAATTGATTTGTGTCTATCTAGTGTTGACACTTTTATATATATTTTTATCATAATGTGTTTGTTTGGCATAAGTGACAACACTAGTTGATCCTATTAATGACCAACTTGATTTTCTTGCAAAATCAATTTGTGTCCATCTAGTGTTGACACTTATATATATTTTTTGATCATAATGTGTTTGTTTGGCAATAAGTGACAACACTAGTTGATCCTATTGAAGACAAAATTAATTTTCTTGCAGAATCGATTTGTGTTCATCCAATGTTGACACTTATATATATATATATATATATATATATATATATATAATCATAATGTGTTTATTGTTGGAATTAATTTGCACTTTAGTTTTGATTTGGTTTAGTTGTTGAAATTATTTTACACTTTAGCTTTGATTTGGTTTAGTTGTTAGAATTAACTTGAACTTTAGAATTTTTAAATTAAGTTCTTAGAAATTTAATTCAAATTTGTATAAATTCTTAACTTCTAAATACTTGAACTTTAATTATACTTGAAATTTGAAACTTTAACTTTAGGATTATTTTTAAGTATTTAGAAATTATTGATACTTTAAGAAATTTCTTAAGTTACACTTTAAGATTTTTTTTTAACTTAAGAATATAATTTAGAACTAGAAGTTTTGGATACTTAAGAACATATTTGAATTAATTAATCAAGGTTGTGAATTTTTTGTAGATAGATCACCATTTGTGGATGTATGATATGTATTATAAAAATGATGGTGGGTTGAAATCTATATTTTTTTATGGTGTTAGAAGTTTCATTGATCATGCAATGACACTTAATCTTTTTAAGAGAAATCAATTGGTTAGGTTTCCTGGTAGTGCATGTAAGTGCATGAAATTTTTTAGTCCACCAGATGAAGTTATGGTGCATTTGTATCGTAATGGATTTAAGCCTAGATATTTTGTGTCGATAGATAATGGAGAAATAGATTAACTGAATGATGTATTTTATAATTCGATGTCCGTGGATGAATATAATATGTTTGTACCACATGGTCAAATTAGATTTGAACATAATAGGAATCAGCATGACACGTTTGAGCATGATAGAGTTCATGAAATGATTAATAATATTTTCAGAGTTCAAGGGGGGTTGAAACCTGAATTTTTTTTTAATAAAGCTCCTAATGAAGATGCAAGACACTTCTACGAAGAATTAGAAAAGGCTAGTCGACCATTATGTGAAGGGAGTTCGTATTCTGCTTTGTTTGTTGTCGTTAGACTAATGAATATTAAATCAGATTGGAATGTTCGTAATGCGGCTATAGACTCAATGATTGATCTGTTGGGTGAGTTGGTTAATCCTGAGTTTAACATACCAAGAACGTCTATCAGGCAAAGAAACTGATTTCTAAATTAGGATTGTCACATGATAGAATTCATTGTTGTGTTAATGGTTGCATGTTGTACTACAACATTGATAGTGACTTGAAAAATTGTAAGTTTTGCAGTCATTCTCGTTATAAGAGGAGTCCGACTTGAAAGATAGTTCCAATTAACGCGATGCATTATTTACCTCTTATTTCTAGATTGAAGAGGTTGTATGCATCGATGAGGTCTGCTCCACATATGAGATGGCATCATGAATATAGAAGGTTGTCGAATGTGTTGTCTCATCCATCTGACAGAGAAGCATGGAAGCATTTTGATAATGTATATCCTGACTTTTCTAGAGAGCCTAGAAAAGTCAGATTGGTCTGTGTGCAGATGATTTCACATCATTCTCAAATTCTGCCACGCCTTATTCTTGCTGACCCGTATTTCTTACTCCATATAATCTTTCTTTTGAAATGTACATGACAAGTCCATTCATATTTTGAAGTTGTGTTATTTTGGGTCCTCGTAACCTAAAAATTTTGATTGATATCTATCTACAATCACTTATAGATAAGCTTAAGCAGCTATGGTTTGAAGGTGTACTGACTTATGACATATCAACTAAATAAAAATTTATTATGTGTGCTAGTTTAACATGGACAATTAATAATATTCCTGCATATGATATGTTGTCTGGTTGGATGACTGTCGAAAAGCTTGTTTGTCCTTATTGCATGGAACATACGAAGGCTTTCACCCTAAAGCATGGCAGAAAATATTCATGGTTTGATTGTCATCGACAATTCTTGCCAATGGACCACGAGTTCAGAAAGATGAAGAATGCATTCAGAAAAAATAGGATTGACATTGATCCTCCACCCCTATTACTGACAGGGCATCTAATTTGAAGAGTTTTTTAACTGCCTAAAGTTACAAAAGCTCCACCTTCTAGACTTGCTGGATACCGTGTTGAACCTAATTGAACCAAACAAAGCATATTTTGGGAGTTGCAATATTGAAAGGATAATCTCCTAAGATATAATATTGATGTGATGCATATTAAAAAAAATATTTTGATAACTTATTCAACACAATGATGGATGTTAAAGACAAGACAAAAGACAACCCAAGAGTTAGAATGGACTTAAAGAATTATTGTAGGAGGAAAGAATTGTGGCTGCAAGAAGTACCGAATGACAAAATTGTTAAGCGTAAAGCCAATTTTTCATTCACCATGGATGAGAAATATAAAATATGTGAGTGGGTTAAAAAATTTAAGATTCTGGAGGGATATGCTTCAAATTTGGACAAGCGGGCAGACTTGAATGAAGGCAAGTTGATAGGTATGAAAAGTCATGATTGTCATGTATTCATGGAGACTTTGCTTCCTATCGCTTTTAGCTATCTTCCTGAGAAGATATGGAAGCCAATCACAGAGATAAGTCTTTTCTTTAGAGATTTATGTTTTGGAACATTGCTTGAAAGTAGTTTATACAGGATGACGAAAAATACTCCTGTTATTACTACAAGTTGGAGAAGATTTTTCTAAGTGGCTTATTTGTTGTGATGGAACATCTTTCAATTCATCTTGTGCAAGAAACCCTCCTTGGAGGCCCAGTTCAAACAAGGTGGATGTATCCATTTGAAAGGTAACAATTTTTATAACTTAAATACTTAATTATATATAATGAATATATAAATAATAAATTAAAATTCATGATTAACACATTTGAATTGGTATGTACAGAAAAATTAGAGTTTGCAAACAAATAATTAAACAAAGGAGACAGATCGAAGGATCAATTGTTCAAGCTCATATCGCAAGAGAAACTGGCGACTTTTCTTATTACTTTGCGGATGAAGTGTCATACAGGAGAAATAGTCCAAATCAGAATGATAAAGGTGAGAGCAATCCTATGCTTCCTCCAATTTTAATATTTAATCAAAGTGATCAAAGATCTAAAAGGCGTGAAAAATAAGGCTTCACGACTATGGAAAGACAATTGGCTATGACTCATATTCTACTTAATGTTCTAGAAATTCAATCATATCTTGAGTGAGTTTTAAATAAATTATATTATCAAATTACATACTAATTAGTGTTTACTAACTAACAAAAATGTACATATCAATATCAGCTTGTTCGTAAACACCTGTGGCAACGAAGCCATATATATATACGAGGTTTGTTAAATGATTAAAGGACTATGTAAGTGTGAAAACCTATTCATATTGAAATTAGTAAGAATAATATATTTATTTTAGACTAAATTGTATTATTTTGGATACAATTTGTAGGTTTATGATGAATACTCAACTGTTCAACATTCACCATTAGTGAGACAAATCACACTCGGACCTAAATTCTTGTGTGAATGACTTTAAGTTTCAAACTGAGGAAGTTTCTATGTATAAGAAAATCAATAATAGTGGTATCTTCCTTTAAGGTGATGTCAATGATAATATCCAAATTATTAAATATTATGGTGTCATTCAAGAGATTATTGAAGTTCGATATTCAGGTTGGCCTAAAAAGAAGATAATATTATTTTGGTGTAAGTGATTTGACTCATCACATAGAAGCACAAGGGTGGACCAGCAACATAATATAATTGAAGTTAAGCACACCAGACAATATATAAGTTATGATCCTTTTATCGTTGTCCAAAATGCTAAGTAGGTCTATTACGCTCCATATCCATTGTGTAGAGATAAGACTGATTGGTGGGTTGTTATTAAGACAAATCCTGTAGGAAGAATTGAAATTGAGAATGTATTAGATCTAGCATGCCAAAATGATCTTGCACTTGTTCAATAACAAGTTGATGTTGAGTTGGAGACCACACTAGAACATCCTCAACACAACTAGAAGAGGTGTCTGATGATGAATTAATAATGTCAAACGTTCAAGAAGAAGTAGATGAGGATAATGAATCATTGGAGGAGAAGGAATGGGAGGATAATAAATATAAAACAACTGAACAATTGGAATGGAATGATGAAGAAAATGAAACAAGCGAGGAGGAATAAATTGGTAGATTATAACTAGCATATCAGTTAATTTATTTTGCTAATACTAAAATTATTTCATTTATTTTTCTTATATAATACATTTGTGTTACTTTACATTCAGATATCATCGGGCGATGATTATAGATCTCGGCATCATCTTAGGGTTACTCATTCTGGTAGGACTAAAAAGATGAAGTCTAGGAGACCTATTGATCCTGAGGATATCCCAGACTATATTTCTTCAACACTTGATATTCAGGGTGCCCCAGATGCTACTTCGACACATACTACTCAGTATGTGTCTTTTAGGATTATGGATCCTCTATTTTTCATAGTCAATTGTGTCGACCACGGGGCACATCTTCTTCTTCACAGCTAAGATTCACTTCATATGATTAGGTCGCTCCTCGACCTACAGTGATATATCATCGACTTACATCTTCGACTATTCTATCTCTTACTGTTCCATCTCCTACTTTTCAGTCTCCCCACTTATCTAATCAGAGACTTAGGGATTCTTCCTGTTCTAATATTATTCCTCCACCATCGACTCGACATTACATACATCTTCCATCATTAGCCTCACCTTCTACTACTGCTGCACAACATGTGCTTGACTTAGCTCCTGGACAGAGGGACAGACGTGGGAGAGTCATGATAGAGCCTGATGGAACATCGTAAGTTTGTATTTTTATTAATTTATTTTTGCTATCTTGACAAATTATAGATGAACTAATAACATGTTTATTATGTGTCTAGCAGGTGACATCCTTCGAAACAGGTTGTGAATGCTCTAAAGGAGAGTATTAGGAGGTTATACACAGAGGCATATCACTCTTGGGGGGAGATTCCATATAACATTCGTCAAGCGATGTTTAATGAATTCAAAGTATATATAAGATTACATAATATTTTAAGTTTTATTTACTTAAATTATTTTTTAACATTGTTTGCTTTTTTCAAGACTTTATGTAATTGGTAGTCAAAGTACAACATGGTCATTGCAACTACATTTGAGAGAAAGGTGAGCTCCCGACTATCTAGTTGGCTAAAGAAAGAAAGGGATGATGGAAAAGCTAGTACTTAGATGCCTCCGAATGTATATCAAGATTTGATCCGATATTGAAATACCGATAAATTCAAGGCTATGTCCGATCAAGCTAAATAAGCTAGAGGAGGCCTAAAGGGTGACTCATTGCACACCAGACGTGCAAAGAGTGTTGGTGCCATTACGAGGGAGCTGGTAAGATTTTTAAAATTTTAGGTTTAAACTAATATTATTCTTAAATAAAGTATTTAATTTATACAAATATAATTTTATTAATTATATTTTAATTTATAGAAAAAAGAATTGGGGTGGCCTCTCTTACGTGATGAAGTCTTTAGGAAGTATTATATGAGGGAAAAAAAGAATGAGTCGGATCTGGATCAGTGGGTGGAGGAAAGGGTCGAACAAGCCTATGTAAGTTATTTAACATAACTTTAATATGTATATATATGTGTGTGTGTATGTGTGTGTGCGCGCGCGTGTGTGTATAGTATAATGTATTTTGATTCTAACTTTTACTTTTAATATACATATTGAGTCTAACTATTATTTTTAATATGCAACATGAGTATGAGAGACAAATACATGAGCTTGGAGACTCGGTCGAGCTAACCCCTGAGTTGTCCAATCAAATTTGGATGGAAAAGATCGCAGGAGGGAGCCATAACAGCCAAGTTTATGGAACGGGCTCCCGAAATAATATACGACGACTCCAATCTGATTTACAAGGTATTGGATCGTCACGCCAAGTTGAGGCCATTGACAAAGTTCAGATAGTTGTCATGCCTCAACAAATTGCTCAACTTACACGTGCATTGGTAGATTCTGAAGCACGAAGGGCTGGACAGGAAAACAGAATGACTCAATAATATGAGCAACTCAGGGAACACGTTCTCAACCTTGCCCATCGTCCTACACCCTCTCCCGATGAATCTAACAATAGTGCTGATGATTTTGTAGAAATTAATGCTTAGTTACCTTCTATTTACGTTTTGGACAATTTAGAATTTTTGATAAATTTTGAAACAATTTAAAACTTTGTAAATTATGAATTTCTATGTTTTTAATGTTTAGTTGTTCTTATTACTACGTATTTTGTATGTTGTAGTTGTTGATTGTCTTGTATTGGGTTGTATTGATATGTATTGAATTTAAATTTTAATGGATGTGTCCGGTTTCTGCTGTAAAAAAATAGCAGAAAAAGCGACGGACAGGATCCCTTTGTCCATCGCATTTTTGCAAAGAAAAGTGACGAATAGGGTCCCTACATTGATTGCTTTTTTGTAAATTGTTTTAAAAGAAACCCAAAAAAGCGATGGACAGGGTCACCTAGTCCGTCACTTATTTAAAAAAAATATTTTTTAAAAATATTTGCGAGGCAGTTTGTCGCAAATATTAAATATTTAAAAAAATAAAGCAATGTCGTCCTTCACTTTTTAATTATTTTTTAAAAAAATTTGCAACACATTCCGTTGCTTTTAGAAAAGCGAGGAGCAAAAGAGAGACGGAATTGACTGCGTCATTTCTCCGTCGCTTTTTTTCATCTTTTTTTGACAGTTTTTTTGTAGTGATTTCATCTTAAATATATAATTCGATGAACTTCAAGACATTTAACATGGAACATTCTGTAACAACCCAAAAATTTTTGAAATCTACTTATGGTTGGCATTCTATGATGTACTACAAGCCATGGATGAGTTTTG
>JBCEWC010016773.1:0-12904 GCA_038996855.1 Solanum aculeatissimum
ATTGGAGTCAGGGTGGACTATCTCCACAGGGTCCATACTCCTTTCCGTTAAACCATGTGCCACCATGGGTTAATTCCCTATCTAGGGAACTCTGTCATGTTTCCCCTCTTTTAAGGGTGTTAGGTTACTACTTGGCAAGTAGTCCGAATTCGGGTAGTGGCTCACTCGGGTCTTTTTGTTTTGTCGGTTGAGATTACATCCCCGATATATATATGATCATAGGATTGCATCTCATGTATCATGGAATGGCATATTGTTATATTACTCTTTGGCTACGTGCATTCCCTTCGTATCGTTTGTCCCCTTGACATGTTACTTGGTCACACTATACTTGTCATATGCATTGCATGCCCGCATACTTAGGGCTTAATTGTGCTAACCCATATTCTTGTCTACATGTTCTAACCATGTAGGGGTCGAGGGTGACACCTACATTCTACCGGATTACGCTTGAGATCTTGTTGAAGAATTGCTAATGGTGAGCCCTTTTGTTCAAGGGAAACAGCCACCGTCTATTTACCTCTTTACTTTCATGTATTTACTTTCTATTGACTTGAGGGTGAGCCTCAAACTTGTTGAGGCCCCACTCATCTATGTAGAGGCATTGTTGGACAAATTTATACTCTTGTACGTTTAACTTGTATTTAGGATATTTGGCTATGTATTATGATGTTATTTCACTTGATTTTTGATAATGTCTCTTTCATCATGTTATGGCTTGTATGATTGGTTATTATGAATGACTTTGTGCTATGTGCAAGCATGCTTACCCCATTCCCGCATTGTCCCCATAGCTTGAGTCCCAAGTCCCCAAATCCCTAGAACTTATGTGCTATGTGTTTAGCTTCCGTGCTTCCGAACCGATGATGTGTGTAATCATGATATGATGGCTTGATCGAGGGTCTTCGGGTGCTCTTTTTCCATGTCACATCTAGGCCCCCTATTCGGCTCATGACAGAGACCAAGTTTATGTTTGATGATGCATGATATAAAGCATTTGAAAGATTGAAGCAGAGGTTGATAACGATTTTTATTATCATTGCTCCAGACTGGTCTAAGCCATTCAAAACCCAGTGTGATGCCAGTGGGATTGCAGTGAGTGTGGTGTCAGGCCAGTATTTTGAGATGATCCTGCATCCAATAATCTACACCAGCAAGGTTTTGAATCCAGCACAAAAGAACTATACTATCACAGAACAGGAGTTGCTCGCAGTAGCCTTTGCCTTTGAGAAGTTCAGATCTTATCTTATTGGAACCAAGGTCATTGTTCACACATATCACTCTGCATTGCGATACCTAATGTCAAAAAAGGATACGAAACCAAGATTGATTAGATGGATACTCCTTCTCCAAGAATTTGACTTTAAGGTGATCGGTAGGAAGGGAGTAAAATATCAGGTGGCAGACCATCTCTCCAGATCAGAAGAAGAGTCTATGGTGAAGTTTGGTAATGGAGCTAAAATAGATGACACTTTTCCTGATGAATGGGTATTAGCAACATCACATGGCTTGATACCATGGTTTTCTAACTTTGCAACTATTGGGTTAGTGACATTGTGCCACTAGATATGAATGCTTACCAGTGCTGCAAGTTTATGACAAATGTGTGGAAGTTCTTTTGGGATGACCCATATTGTTTTCATGTATATGTAGGTGGAATCATTCATCATTGTATCCCAGAGGTTGAGATGATAAGCATTTTAGAGGCGTGCCACTCATCACCGGTAGGTGGGCATCATAGTGGAGCTCGAACAATATAAAAAATCTTATAGTGCAGCTATTATTAGTCGATGATCCACAAAGATGCTCATGATTATGCCAAGCCATGGGACAGGTTTCCGAGAGAAGGGGGCATTTCTCGCAAATAAGAGCTCCCTCTAAACCCCATATTAATGATTGAACTATTTGATGTATGGGGGATAGACTTCATGGGCCCATTTGTAGGATCACATAGGAACAAGTATATCCTGTTTGTTGTGGATTATGTGTCAAAATGGGTGGAAGCAGTAGCGCTTCCTAACAATGAAGACAAAAGTGTCACAGTATTCTTGAAAAAAAAAACTTCTCCAGGTTTAGTACCCCTTGAGTCATTATTAGTGATGAAGGATCACATTTCTGTAATAGGCTATTCAAAGCACTATAAGATAAATATGGAGTGAAGCACAGAGTACTAACCCCTTATCATCCTCAGACTAGTGGGCAAGTAGAGGTGTCAAATTAGGAGATCAAGCAAATCTTATCCAAAATAGTGAATTCGAATCGGACTGACTTGTAATGAAAGCTACATGATGCATTGTGGTCATACTGGACAACATTCAAAACACCCATCGGTATGCCTCCGTACCAACTAGTCTTTGGGAAAGCATGTCATTTGCCAGCAGAACTTGAGAATAAAGCACTATAGGCACTGAAAATGGTAAATCTGGACTGGAAGGAGGTCACCACTGCGAGGCTGAACCAACTTAATGAGCTTGATGAATTTTGCCTAAAGGCGTGTGAGAGTTCATCCTTGTATAAGTAACGCATGAAGCTGCAGCATGACCTGCGTATTGAAAATTGCCATTTTGCACTCGAAAACCTGGTATTGCTTTTCTACTCTAGATTAAGGCTATTTTCTGGAAAGCTCAAACCCAAATGGATTGGACCATTCAGAGTAGCATAAGTATTTAGTAATGGAGCTACTGAGTTAGAGAAACGAGATGGCTCTACATTCAAGGTGAATGGTTGAAGAGTGAAGGTATACCTTAGAAATGAAGAAGAAATCAAGAAAGTAGAAGAATGGACACTTGAAAAAGTCTGAGTACTCAAGTGAGATGATTCGTGCCGTGATAATAAATTAGGCACTACTTGGAAGGCAATACAAGACTGAGAGAGGCGCTTGGCGCCCAAGTATGTTTCTTTTGACCCTAGTTCTTTATATTTTGTTTACATGCATTGAGGACAATGCATAATTTTTTGATGGAGTGTGAGTGGTTATACGACCTCAGTGAAGTCTAAGTAACTTTGGCCTACAACTACCCCAATTTTTTATTCCAAAGGATTTTCTTTCCTATGTTCTTTTTCACTGTGAATTTTATTTTATGTTAAACTGACATGTTTAGGATGTTTAGGTAGCATTAGTAGTACATAGTATTGATATCCATGGCATAGTAATTTTTGTGTAAAAATGATACCCATCAAAAATTTTGGTTTAGCTAGTTTGATAGTAACCATGCATGATTAGGTGTCTGATAGTGTTTGTTTTGAGAAGTGTGTGAACTATGATAAAATGTATGATCTGTTAAATCGTGTTACCATGTAAAGAAATGCCATGAGTGAGTGAGCTTAATTTCATGATTCTTTATTGTGTTTTAATTTAGAACTTGCCCTATTACTCAAGTTTAGACTCTAGGTTAGTTTGTTAAGAAAGGATCTTCGTCATTGTTCTGATTTAGTCCACTTAGCCTAAATATAACCAACCAAAGATGTTATGTATCCCTTGATCCCTATTTTGAGCCTAAAATTGACTCTATTCTTTGTAACCACCTCACAAGCCTAGACTTTATGAATGATAATCCCAAACATGGCCCTAGTCTTTCTTTGAACACTGTGCACATCAACTCATGCTAAAAGCATAAATTGAGGGTGGCTACCCAAAAAGCCTAATGCACTTGCATTGCATTGTTGATACTTGACTAAATTAGTGATATGTTATTTATTTGTGGTTGCATAGCTTGTCATAGTTACACTTTTGGATATGAAAGGCATCATGCGATTTGGCAAAAAGGGCAAGTTGAGCCTTCGGTATGTCGGATCGTATGAGGTGGTTGAACGAATTGGCAATGAGGCTTATAGGTTGGATTTTCCCTTGGAGATGAGTTCTATTCATCCGGTGTTCCATGTTTTGATATTGAGGAAATTGATTGGAGACACTAAGGCAAATACACCTTTGGAGGGTGTGACGGTTGAGGAGAATTGACTTATGAAGAGGTGCCGGTTGAGATCTTGGATAGGTAAGTCAAGAAACTTTGCAAAAAAGAGGTAGCATCGGTTAAGGTACTTTGGAGAATCCAATAAGTGAAGAGCGCTATGTGGGAAGCGAAGTCAGATATGATAAAGAGATACTCTTATCTTTTTCCATCTACTCAAGCCTAAGGTACTAGGTTCTATCTTTTCTAATGGTCCTAATTCCTTAGTTCTCGAGTTTCATGACATTGCATGTATACATGAGCACGAGAATGATTTAAATAATGTCTTGACATGAGTTTTAAATGGTTTTTGAATTGATGCATGATCCATTATGATTTTTGTTGAATGTTTCTTGCTTGATTGATTTCCTCTAGCTATGGTCTAGCTCATTCGAGGATGAATGTTCACAAGGGGGAGATGATGTAACAACATAAAATTTTTTGTACTTCATAGTGGTTGATCAAGGTCTATTTGTAACTTGTTATGGGTGGTTAGTGTTGGTAAGGGGTGTTGCTTGAGTGGCCACATTCCAAGGAATCTAGTTGGTTGGGTTTTGCATGAGGTCCTGTGGCAGGGCTAACTTTGAATGGCCATATCATTTGGTAAAGGATTAATTGTGTGGACCACGACCTATCAGATTGAAGCTCTTTGAGTTATCTTTGCAACACAATTATTTTCACACAAATTGGAGTTTGGATGTGGAAGTTATGGCTTTTAAGGTAAGACTATTTGTGCACGAGGGTGCTCTAGAAAGGGAAAAGCAATATTGGCTAAGTTAGGACCTCATGGATGGACCACGGACCATGTGGGGGTTCACGACCCATGAGCCCATCCGTGGAGTGGTCCAGTGTGTGCACTAGATGATGGACGATGCCCCGAACCAAGTTAGGCTCCACAGACCTCTTCACGGTCCGTGTGATTCCTCACAGTTCGTGAGGGCACCCCTGCAGAGGTCCAGAGACTTGCTTGGACCCTGGGCCAGGACTCCGAGCCATGTAAGGCTCCATAGACCAGTGCACGGTCCGTGTGATGCCTCACGGCCCATGAGCCAGTCCATAGAGTGGTCCAAAAAGTTCCCCTGATTTGCAAGCCAAGGTCGTGACCAAGTGTAGTCACACGGTCTAGTTCACGGACTGTGTGTACGGTCCGTGTAGTTTTCCTGCATCTCTAATTTCCAGCTATCTTCTCTATTTCATTAATTGTGTAATCAGAACTTTAATTGACCCTAGGGTCATTTTGGTCCTCCTAAACTCTCCTAAAACCCCTAAATTAAACCCTAATCACTCTTAATTCATTCAATCTCTTGAACATCTCTAAATTTTCTCTCAACCTCCATTGAAGGCAAGCTTGGGAACTTGGAGAAAATTAATTCTTCTTTAGAATCTTCTTGTTCTTCTTGATTAATTCAAGGTATGTGGGCTTGATTCATGGTTTCTCTTTCAACCATGAAGACCCAAAAAAATCTCTTTCTTTAATTTGATGAATTTTGATTTCTTAAAAATAGGTCTTCAACATTATGAATGATTTACTTGAAATTGAAGTGTGGGCTGTGTTAATTTATAAATTTCAAAGTGGATTGAACCCCTAATTGATGATTTCCGTTGATTTCATTATGTTTCAAAAATGAATGTCCCCTTAGCCGGAACAGAGATCTATTTTGGAGAAATGAGTAGCCCTTTGAAGTTGGGTAAACAAATCATCAATCCTAGGAAACGGGTACCTATTCTTAATGGTCACCTTGTTCAATTTCCTATAATCAATACACATCCGAAGAGACCCATCCTTCTTCCTAACAAATAACACCGGAGCACCCCAAGGTGAAATGCTAGGCCTAATATGCCCCTTTTCCAACAAGTCCTTTAATTGGTCCATCAACTCTTTTAACTCCACCGGAGCCATACGGTACGGGCGAATGGAAATGGGTTGAGTATCCGGGAGAAGGTCTATACCAAAATTCACCTCTCTATCGGGAAGGATGCCGGGAAAATCTTACGAAAACACATCGGAGAACCCTTTCACCACCGGAACTGATTCAAGCTTAGGGGATTCACCTTCTACATCTCTAACCTGAACAATGTGATAGATACACCCTTTCCCAATCATTCTCCGGGCTTTAAGATAGGAAATAAACCTACCCTTAATTACGGAATTTCCACCGTTCCCACTCCAACACCGGTTCATTAGGGACTTGGAACTTAACCCGCCTAGTTCTACAATCAATAGAGGCATAAGATGCATGCATTCAATCCATCCCAAGAATGCCATCAAAATCATACATTTCAAGTTCTACAAGATCACCAAGAAACACCTTATTCAATACAGACACGGGATAACCCCTATACACCTTCCGGGCCACAATAGAATCACCCACGGGAGTATACACAGAATAAGGTTCCCTCAGGGTTTCTGAACTCACACCAAATTTAATAGCCAACAAAGAAGTCACAAAAGATTAATTGGTACCCAGATCAAATAAAGCATATGCATCAAAGTTAAAGATTTTTAACATACCCGTGATGACATCCGGAGCTTCCTCTACTTCTTGGCGGGCTTGAAGAGCATAAAACCGGTTGTTTGTTGGAGCACCACCAACCGGAGCCTTTGGTGGCCCTTGACCACCGGGAGCAACTTTGTCCTTTTTCACATTCTTTGGGAAATTTGAAACCTTGTGGTCCAAGCTATCACACCCATAGCAAGCACCCGTGCCTTTTCTACATACACCCGAGTGATTATAGCCATACTTAGCATAACGAGGAACCCGAGGACCATCCACAACTTGTGCCTTAGGAGGAGGCACCTTAGTAGCAAATTTCACATTAGAACCTTGGCCTTGTTTGAAACGGCCAAATCCACTACCCTTGACATTTGAGAATCCACCATCAATTAGGGCCCTCTTCACCTCATGCACCCTTCTTTCTTTCTACTTTTTACCCTCAATTTGTTCGGCATAGGTCATGAGCCTCACAATATCCATCTCTTTAATAAGCATAGCCGTCCGGCAATACTTCAAAACCAAATTCGACACACCCGATATGAACTTGTGCATTCTTGCATGGGGATCCAAAACAAATGTAGGAGCATACTTGGAGAGTTTTGTGAACTTGAGGGCATAATCCCTCACGGTCATAGAGTCTTGACGAAGGTTGATAAATTTGGTTATCTTAGCTTCCCTAAGCTCAAGTGGGAAGAACCGATCAAGAAAGGTCGCCTTGAATTCTTCCCATCCAACCTTCACATCCAACACCCTCTCCATAAGCCATTGACCATACCAAACTTGTGCAACATCCTTGAGTTGGTAAGCCGCCAACTCTGTCTTTTCGTCCGAACTCACCCCCATAAATGACAACACCTTAGTAAGCTCATCCATGAACTCTTGAGCATCCTCATCGGCCTTAGAACTATAAAACTCTGGAGGGTTCATACGAGTGAAGTCCCTCACCCTTGAAGCCGGAGTAGTGACATTGGCTAGGTTGACAGGCCGAGCTTGGTTGGCGACAACTTGGGCCAACATGGAGACAATATTACGGAACTCAGCATGGGATACTTATTCCTCAACCGGTGCCCGAGGAGCCATTTCCTCAACTTCTGGAACCAGACGAGGAAGAGGAGCTCTTCTTCGAGGCATTTTCTGAAAGAACGACAAATACAAAAGTTTAGAGAGATTCATCACAAGATCTCATGGCATGACATAAGGAAGAAGAGAAATGAGACAATTCCTAAAAATGTCATCATAGCCTCTTGTTCATAGATATGGCGCGCATCACACCCATGAACAAGACTCTAATCGATGCGGCATGTTGGACTCCGAGGATCATTAAAAACCTAGGGCTCTGATACCATCTTTGTCACGACCCAGATAGGGGGCCTAGATGTGGCATGGCGAAGGAGAACCCGAAGGCCCTCGATCAAGCCATCATAGCTTCATTACACACATCATCGGTTCGAAAGTGCGGAAGCTAAACACATAACACATAAGCTCTAACGGATTTGGGACTTGGGACTCAAGCTATGGGGACAATATCGGGAATGGGACAAGCATGTATACACATAGCACATAGCAATAATCTCTAAGGGAACAGGTGAATAGGATTCTACTATGGGGCACACCGGGATTATGGGACGTTCCACATAAGCACATAGTCATTCACAATACCCATCATAAAAGTCATAAGCATAATAAGAGAGAATTTCCATAATCAAAGCTAAATTACATCATTTTACATAACCAAAATATTCAACATATAAGTCAATCGTACAAGAGTCTAGAATGATCCAACAAGCCTCTGCATGAATAAGCGGGGTCTCGAAAAGTTTGAGGCTCACCCTTAAGGCATAAGAAAGTAAATAACATGACATAAGTAGGTAGATAGATGGTGGCTATTTCCCTTGAACAAAAGGGCTCACCACTAGCAAAGTCTTCACAAATGATCGAGCGTCGTCCGGTAGAATGTAGATATCGTCTCCGGTCCCTACATGGTTAGAACATGTAGAATAAGAATATGGGTTAGCAAAATTAAGCAGTAATTATGTGGGCATGCAACGCATATGACAATGTCATATGACTAAGCAACATGACAACGGGACAAGTGATACGAAAGGAATGCACGTAGCAAAAGAGTAATATAACAAGATACTATGACATGATGCGTGAAATGCAATCCTATGATCAATATATAAAGCAGGGAAATATCCTGAACCGAAAACATGGAAGACCCGAGCGAGCCACTACCTGGATCCGTACTACTTGCCAAGTAGTACCCTAGACACCCTTGAAGCAAGGGATAAACATGACATGTAACTCCCTATCTAGGGATGTAACCCATGGTAGCACATGGTTTGACACAAAGGGTGGGGCCCTTAGGAATATCCCACTTACTACACCAATCCCTCTGTACTACGTCTCATCCCACGAGAATACATATATGTATATTCTACATTTAAATTGGGAGACTCACATTCACTTTCAAATCATGCATCATTAGTCAACTTAAAACCATTGTACAAATTATGTTCATGATCATTCCATGTCAATGCATTAAGAGTAGCTCATCTACATAGCTTATCATATCAAGCCCTCAAAACATGTCAATATGGTGCAAGTACCCAATATGCTTAAAGAGTCATGGCAAGGGACTATGTGAGCACAAGTATTAACATAACATTCGAAACATGAGTTTCATCAAGAGTTTCAACATAACAATATCCATGCAAATGCTATGAATGAGGATCAAGAACATGGGTAATGGAATTAAAACTTAATTTCACAATTTGAAAGCTAATTCATCATAAATCATGTGAAAATCCATAAATGAAGCTTAATGCAATTTACCCATGCTTAATTAAATCATGAAAGGGACATGCAATTTGATTCATCAAGGGTTTCCATGAACATTCATAAAATTTAAGCTTAAAACATATTTAAATCACCTAAAAACTACAACACATAATTCCCAACACTAAACTACATCAATAATTGAAGAACCCATAACTTGAAGAAGCTTAAAATCATAATTTAAAGGTTAGGGTTCTTGGGACTTCAAGGATGGAAGAAAATCCTTGAATCAAATCCCACATACCTTACAACAACAAAAGGAATTGAAGATTCAAGTGAGCAAAGTTGTCTTCCCCAAATTTCTTCAAGCTTAAAAAATGGAGGTCAAGAGCAATTTAGGATTCATCCAAGTGTATAGAGGAGGCTTAGAATGGATGAATAAGGTTTTGGGTCTTGATTTAGGGGTTTATGGGACTTTAGGATACAAAAAAGGGACCTAGGGACTAATTATATCACAAAATTAATGAAACGGACTTTTAACTATCAAGAAGAGTGACACGGAGAGCTACAGTGCCTGTCAAAGTGACACACGGGCTGTCCGAGTGGCCGTGAACCTTACCTTAGCCAAAATATCAATGCGAACTGTCAGAGGACTTTCTGGACCACTTGACGAGGTGATTCACGGACCGTGTGGTTTCACACAGACTATGTACTAGTCCCTGGTGCCACACTTGGCCCAAGAATAAACCCCCAGCCTTTGACAAGCTTCTGCCCCACCCAACGGACCACCAAAAGGACCGTACAAGGTCTCACGGGCCGTGGGGTGGACCGTGAGCCATGCCTTGGGTTATGGGGTGGGTCTTGGCCACTCCCAGCTCACTTGACAATGGCACGGAACCCCACACAGACCGTGGACCCTCACACGGTCCATGGTCCTTACCTTGGGCCATTTTCAGGGCCTATTTCGAATGTGTTCTGAATTCCAGGCAGTCTCACTATTTTGGCCATAACTTCCTCATACGAACTCTGAATCGAGTGAAACCAGTTGCGTTGTGAAGAAAAATCTAAGAGACTCAATTTTATATGTAGAATCCCACACGGTTAAACCCGAATCAAAAGTTATGCTACCTCAAAGTTCACTGTCCAAACGACCTCTCTTGGCCACCAAATGATCCGTTTTGCGTTCGGACACTTAAACTCAACCCGTGGCTACCCAAACTCAAACATGACCAGTATAACATCATAAAAGACTAACCATAAGGAGTTTTTGAAAATCTTTGGGTCGTTATGGATGCATGTCTGACCTAGTGATACACGTCCGCTGTCTCTCAGTCCGGGACCCATGGGGGACTTTTAGTCCATGAATCCATCGCGGCGTGCGACATGACCCTCAAATTATAGTATCCATCGCGGCGTGCGACACAACCCTCAAATCATAGTATCCGTCGCGGCGTGCGACACGACCCTCGAATTATAGTATCCATAGTGGTGTGTGACGTAACCCTCGAATCATAGTATTCGTCGCGGCGTGCGACACGTCCCTCGAAATGATACATCCTCTTTAGTTTCTTACTTTTCTCCAATTCTCATAACCTTTGCCACAATATTGTCTCAGAATAAATGCAATTACATATGTTCACATAGATAATGAGGAGATACCAATTTTTCCAATGATGCACAATTTACAACCACACAATCATGATATGACATCAACAATAAATCAATAAACCTTCCAAATCATTCTCGACATACCACATATCAATATATAAACAAGTTGTGTTTTATTATTCCATTTTCATCATGAAGGTTATTCAACAAGCACCAGTCAATCTATCACCAAGTCCCCTTACTTTAAACACAACCAACAAGGAAAATACACGTATCTATATACTTAACAAGAGTCGAGAAATTGACTTGCCTCAATTAATTGAATTATTGCTCCAAAATTTGAGCCTTTCATGATGCTTTCGGATGGTTAAAATCTATTCAAATACATAATCTATGGAAGAATAGGAATTCAATGACACTCATATTGCTTATTTATTTTTCGGTTCAAAAATCAGGTCAAAAATGTCACCTCGAGTCCTTAAATTCCAATATGAAAATTTCTTTTAAAATATATTTACCCATAATAAAATAAATTTGTACGTCAAATTTCAGCTAAAACGGATCGTTATTCGACCCCCAAATCAAGATTCTATTCTAAGAACCCTAAGATATATTTTCATAAATTATACACGTTTCTACCCTAAAAATCTATTCATAATTAAATAAAAACTTAATAGAAAGGAAGAGAATGATTACTTTGATGATTTAGGATGAAAATCCTAATTTTTCCTCTCTTCTTTCCCTTTCTTTTTCTCCCCCGCATCATTTTTTTCTTCTGTGATTTCGTCATTTTTGCTTCTCTTTTCGTGCATATCTTTTTTCCATTTCTTTTGGCTTCTGATAGCAGCCCTTTTATTTTTATATTATTATTTTTATTATATTTTATTTCTTTTTTCCTTTATTAATTTGTTCTTTCTTCTTCTTCTTTTAAAAAAAATATATAATTAAGTATTAAAATTAACAAATTTTACTAATTCTATTTAATAACTAGGTAATTGGCCCGCGCTTCGCGCGGATATAAGTAATCTAATTAAATTTATATATTTTAATATTATAATTAATAAAATATTCTAAAGTTATTAAGTTGTTTCCATATAGAAAGTTTAGCATTATAGATTTATCTCAAGAACTTTTATTAATGAAATATTGTTAAAACCCTTGTTATTTTCAATTCTGTTTTTGGATTATAACATTATTTCTCGATATATTTTTTTTCAATAGTATTTGTACTCTCTAATTTGAATGTTAAATTACTATAATACCCCCAACTTAAAAATCAATTTAATATTTTTTTTTATTATATATTATATTTATTTAATTATATTATATTATATTGAAAGCAGATAATTTTTCACATTGAAAGATTGTGGTTTTTCCAAGAAGCTGTGGCTTTTGCAAAGAGGTGTGGCTTTTTCGAAGGATTTTGACTTTTCCACAGGATTTTAACTTTTTCAAAGGATTGTGACTTTTGTGAAGAGTTGTGACTTTTTCTAAGAATTGTGCCTTTCTCGAAGGGTTGTTACTTTTTTAAAGAGATTACTATAATAGCCCCAACTTAAAAATTAATTTTGTATATATTTTATATTATATTATATTTATTTAATTATATTGTATTATATTGAAAGCAGATAGATTTTTACTTTGAAGGATTGCGACTTTTTCAAGTAGTTGTGACTTTTTCAAAAAATTATGACTTTTTTTTGAAGAATTGTGACTTTTTTGATGGTTTGTGTGACTTTTCCAAAGAGTAGTGACTTTTTTGAAGGGTTGTAACTTTTCCGAATGCTTGTTACTTTTCCAAAGGGTTGTGAATTTCGTGAAAAATTGTGACGTTTACGAATAGTTGTGACTTTTTCGAATGGTTGTAACTTTTCCAAAAAGTTGTGAATTTTTCGAATACTTGTTACTTTTCCAAAGGGTTGTGACTTTTTCGAAAAAATTGTGACCTTTTCAAAGAGGTTTTTTTCGAATGGTTGTGACTTTTCCAAAGGGTTATGAATTTTTCGAAGGGTTGTGACTTTTTCGAAGGGTTGTAACTTTTTCAAAAAATTATGACTTTTTCGAAGAGGTGTGACT
>JBCEWC010016774.1:0-12904 GCA_038996855.1 Solanum aculeatissimum
CGGTTCTAAAGGAAGATTATGAAGTGTCTACTAGTAATTTGACTAAATTTAGGTGCTTTGTTTGTACTGTGGGAAGGATAAACATGGTCTATGGTGGAAACTGATGCTTCTAGCTGCCCATATTCACCATTTTCTCCCACATCAGGTTAGTCTTGATAGCCGTAGTGTTGGCGCTAAGTTGTGATCCTCAATTTCATTTAGTTAGTAGTACTTTGGCGTATATACATATAGACATCTATAATTTCTATATAATCATCTCCTGATGTTACCTATAAAAGAACTCATCATCACTTGATGTTCTGCTGGTCCAATATCTGAATAGAACTAAGGAGGGTCCTTGACTTTAGCTACATTTGGCTTCTTAAATATTTTTTTTGTTGCAGTTGATATATCCTATGGTTCATTTGGGAAAAAAAAAATTGACATTAAGGACTTGGTCTGGGACATGAATTTGGTGTAGTACTACCGTAGCTGTTGCATTTTAGTTAGAAAGCTTATGATGCACATCTTAAGGAGGATTATTTCTCTCTAGCTTGATCGTTAGAAGATAATTTTTCCTAATGTCTGTAAATTAAGTACCTCTGTGAAGTTTTACTATAGTGCTTAGTAAATTGCCAGTGTGGAGATACTAGTTTATTTAGTCTGTGTTATCTGTTCAGATAAATTTGTCCTCCTTGTTTTAAACAGTCCATAATTCTTTAGGATCCTGGGATGATACCTCTGTAAATATAATGAGCTTATTTTGATATTCGAGGTGTTTATTGACCATTAGACATCCAGAAAATTGCCCATGCTTTTGCAGGAGATGTTTCTTGTGTTTCTGGAGAACCATTTCTAGAATATTGTCATTTTCACATTACATGATTCTAAAGGATATGGTTTTCTTCTTCCATCATTTATTGCTAGCAAAAGAAAAACAAAAGGAAGTTTTTCATTAAGATCCAAACTCTGTGTAACTTTCACTCTTTTGCTGATTGTGTGCTGAAAAAGATCTAGTCTGCAAACAAGTTTTACCCTGCATTCTGGCTGATACTATGCAGTTGATTGATTTTGCATGTTGGTTTGATTTTTCATGGAGCTAGAACAAAGTTCAGGTGTATGGCTATATTCAAAATTAATGGGTTCAAGATGAACACTGTATTAACTTTCAGTTTTACTTGTGTTAATCCTACATATCTGGTGATAACAACGTATAGACATGAATAGAGATATTGCATGATTGTTTTCTATTCTTCTTTGGGAGCTGGTCCAATTCACCTTTGAAAAATGATACACAGGGAATCCTTGTATTTGCTTCTGTCATGGCAACTTTGGGACTGCAGATAATTCTGGAGTCTATACGTACACTAATATCCGATGTAAGTCATCGCTCCTAATATTACCAAGTTTACGGTATATCTATATGTCGTATGGTCTGGTTGAAAATTACATGGATTCGTAGGAGTCTGATTTCAGCCTTACCAAGGAGCAAGAGAGATGGGTTGTTGGGATTATGGTCTTTGTGACTTTGGTAAAACTAGTTTTGGTTTTGTATTGCCGTTCTTTTACCAATGAGATTGTGAAAGCATATGCCCAGGATCATTTCTTCGATGTTATCACAAACATCATTGGACTAGTTGCGGCATTGCTTGCTAACTACTTCAGTGACTGGATAGACCCTGTTGGAGCTATGATTGTAAGTTATATCTCCTTGATGCTCTTCCATTTGGCCATATACAATAACACTCAATATTTGCAAATCCTGGACTTCAGTATTCAAAATAATGGTGAAATATTGAACTTCTTGTTTGGGGAGGAGTATTTCAAGTGAAATAATTGTTTTCACTACAGATACTTTTTTTTCCCAACTTCGAGCAAATATTGTCCAAAACTCTTACTTCAATCAATGTTAGTGGCTTTAACCAATTTTCCCTCTGCTGCAGCTCGCGTTGTATACTATTCGAACATGGTCAATGACCGTGTTAGAGAATGTGAACTCCCTTGTCGGTAAGGCAGCTGCACCAGAATATCTCCAGAAGCTGACTTACCTCTGCTGGAACCATCACAAAGCCATAAAGCATATAGATACAGTGAGAGCCTATACATTTGGTTCTCACTACTTTGTCGAAGTTGATATCGTCCTACCTGCAGACATGCCCTTGCAAGAGGCACATGACATTGGCGAATCATTGCAGGAGAAGCTCGAATTATTGCCAGAGATTGAGCGTGCCTTCGTTCATCTCGACTATGAATACAGCCACAAACCTGAACATGCACAGGCATACCTATAAGCAAACGGATATTGGTAACATCTTCTCTACTCACTGTACCTGATCTGATATACCACTGCATAAGTAAACCAGTCTAGTGATTGCTCTTAAAAGAAAAGCTACTATTATATGGTATAACAGGGATTATAAATCATATCATATTTTTGTTAATTTACCTTGCTTATTCATATAAAATATAATAGATATGTATGCTTATTCACAAGTGATAGTTGTTGGATTCTGGAATAGCAAATTACAAATTGTTGCACTCAAATCACCCCCACCCCATCCTACCCCCCAATTCTTTTTCGAGTAAATTTGACAAATACTAACTATACTCAAGTTTTACTTTCTTTTTGTATGTTAATTGCACATATTCCAAGTTGTCTATCACTCAAATGAATGAAGAATCTCTTATAAAAAAGAATTAGATATAAATTTTGAATACCAACAAAGTATGGTGGTACAATTGGAGGAATTTTCCAAGACAGGCCCACTGATATTTATATTCTTTCCTATTCATTCACTTTTTTGGGAAAAAGAATGCCACAATTGTTCCGGTCCCTTTTTTAGCATCAATTGTGCTCCACAAGAACAGTGTTCAATTCCTTTTGTGGTCTTAATTTACGTTCTAACTTTTTTGTTTTTGGTATATCTTGTCGAGATTTCAAAAATTATTGAGCAGAGAATGAATGATCGACTGTTAAAGATCTGAAACAAAATTTGAAAAAGCACTATATAGGAGATCTCTTTTTGCTCCAATGTTATTGAGTAAAACATTGTTCATATTTGATGTCTACGTCAAATCATATTAATTTGTTAAATTTAAATACGATGTGAACTAGTTAGCTATGATTTAGTGACAAGAATAGTTTCTTGTTATTCCATTATGTAACTATTTAATGTTTCTCGTACTTTGATTATTGATTTATTTTATTATAGTTACCATGCCATTTTTAGTATTCTCTGTCATGCTTTCTCTATTATTTTATCTTGGTTTCTTCGCTCCCGTTGTTCTTCTTTTCTTCAAATTGTTTAATAATGCCTTTCCCTAAGCATAGGGTCTATCAAAAATAACATCTCTATATCGATGAGCTAGAAGTAAGATATGTGTACATGCTATACTTCACTTGTGAATTACATTGAGTATATTATTAGTTCATTACTGTTGTTGTGTTCATATGTTGAAATAAATTCAGTTTGTCTCGTGAGAAACTTAAAATAAATCTAAATAAACTTTTTTTTTGTTGGATAATTTTACTTGCCAAAAATGAAGGAACATCTCTAGTTGATTGCTGTTCTTAAAAAAAGTCTTTTTGAATTTTTCTAAATATATATATTTTTTTTAGTAGTGGCCAAAAGTTAGATTACTTGTAAGAAAATTGTAGAGAAATTTCTTTGATGTATGAAAACAAATATATAGCCAAACAAACTTTCCAATCTTTTTTTATAATATTGGCTTTAATTGGAATGGAAGAGCCCAAAATGGAAGAGGCAATAGAAAGATAAGGCTATTTTTGTGTTTATCTAATGTAACAATATAGATATAATTTATTATTCAATGTATTGAGTAAAAATCAATATCATGATTTTCAACTTTCCAATTTTTTTTATTTTTTTTTGGTTATAACTACTGCAACAACAACAATATATTCGATAGAATCTCACAAGTAAGATCTGGGGATGGTAAAATGTACGCATATCTTACCACTATCTTATATGGATAGATAGACTGTTTTCGAAAGCCACTCGTCTCAAAAAGGCCCATAAGCAAAATATACCAGATATGAAAAAAAAAATGAGTGGAAAACAAATAATAGTATATAAATACAACAAAAGTAACAAATATAAAATGGACAATGACAACACATGATATAAAGTCACGACTGATCTTACTAACCTATTATATCACAAGGCCAAACATCAATTTATCATTACTAGCCTATTAACCTACTACCTTAATATGGGATCTCCATTCCTTTCTATCTAAGGTCATGTCTTCAGTGAGATGAAATTTCATCACCTTCCCTCAATATTTTTTTGGTCTACCTCTATTCCTCCACATAATCCCTAAATTCAACCTTTCGCATTGACGCGTCGATTTGATACATAAAATTAAAATTTTAGTCTAGTTAAATAATGTGATTTTTTAATATGACTCCGCCACTGATCGATGATTCACCTATCTAAATTAACCTATGTATAATTCAAAGTAGGGATTATATAAACATACACATTTTTTTTATATTTTAATCATTAAATTACAATAAATATATGATATTGTCAATATTATGATAATAATTCAACTTAAAACGTGCAAGTGATTTCTTGCACGTCTACCCCACCCCCACGCAATGAGGAAAATGAATTTTGTTGCTTTTTTGTGTATATTTACAAGTGAGAATGAATTTTGTCAAACTTTGCGTCTACGTACATTATTGGTCACGATAAGTTTTATTTTCATTCGATATTCAGTATCCGCTTACTTTAAAGTTTGATTAATTCATATTCGTATGTGAGAGTTTCATTTTATAGTAAAAATATGTCATGTTCAATGTTCGAACTCGAGACTAGAGTTGATGATCACGGATGGATCTAAAGTTTAATCTATGCATTCATAAGAATTCAATGACTTTCACTTTTATGTCATATATATATGTTAAAAATTTATTAAGTATTTATAAATATTTGACTATGAATTCAATTAATATTATGAATAAATTTGAAAATTTATAAGCTTCAAATGTTAAATTCAAGTTCAATTTTTCACATTTTAATCGTCTCATTGTACTTAAAACAATTTATCACTTTTAAATAAATAGACTCGTGATGTTAATTAATATAATAATAATAATACATTCAGTAATATTTTATGGGCGTAACATATGAAATATGTCATTTAACTCGAATTCATTTCATATTTACGTCTTTAACTTGATTTTATTTCATATTTATGCTCTTTAACTTTGAACGTGCATACGTAAACAGTTAAACTTGTATAAAATTGAACAAATAGACGCACACCTCCTACATGACAGTTTGCGTCCTACGAGGTATCCTACATGTATTATACCACATAAGATTCACGTGTCTACTTGTTCAACTTTATACAAGTTTAAATGACTATTTATATACATCCAAAGTTTAAGAGCATAAATATGAAATGAAGTCAAGTTACAAGCGACGTTTTATCTTTATCTAAACACACTGATTGACACTTTATATTTGTTATTTTTCCTTTCAATAACTTTTGAAAAAATTATTGTGACGATGACGTTGATTGATCTTCGTAGTTGACGTTATTGAAGATGATGACTGAAGAATGTATGATAGTCGATGATAGTAGAGGCAGTGGTACTTGTGATAATAGAGATGTTTGATAGTAAAGATTGCATGTAACGATCGTAATGATTGATAGTAATGATGAACGTGACAGTGATGACCACAGTGGTATCCTTCATCTTCATCAGAACTTTTGAGTTCGAGTTTTGAATATTAAGTCTTCTTTGATAAAAAATATTTTACGCGTTAAAGTAAAATAAATTAATTATTATAACATAAATAATAAAAAATAATAATAAAATAGTTGAAAAGATTCCTAAAATCAGATTTGGAAAATATATTTAAAAGTCTCCTTATATCAGATGGCCTCTCTTCAGTCATCATGTGGCAAATGCTGTTATAAGTTTTCCGCCAATCACCATTTTTATTTTTCTCTGACATTTCCCGGTGGGCGCCACCTGACGCCGCCGCCGGTCCCCTCCTTGTCCGTCGCCGTGCTCAGCCATGGACAGAACCTACGCTTCTCCGAGCTCCCAAAACCTTACGGCTATAGCTACTAATTCTGTAGATTTCGCTACATCTTCTTCTCCTTCTCCTACTTCCGTATCCACCGGCGGTAGCCGGACGGTGAAAATCATTCCTCTGGAGCATCCGTCTGCTACGGCGTCTTCGTCGGCGTCGGCGTCGTCTTCGCCGTCTGTTGTATTGAAATGGAAAGCGAGGATGAAAGGGATGACGCGGGAGGAATGGATTGAGCTGTTTTTTCCTTGTTATCGATGGATGCGAACGTATAAAGTGCGTGAGTACTTGCAACCTGATCTCATGGCTGGTATCACAGTCGGTATCATGCTTGTTCCTCAGGTATATAATTTTTTTTCATTATTTTGTTAAATTATGAATTGAATTATACAGAACCAGTCATTTCTGTTACGGTATCCATTGCTGAGCTAAGTGTATGAAGCACTGAATTCATCTTAGTTCGTAAATTGTACTCCTTCTGTCCCAATTTACGTTGTACTATTAGAATTTCGAGAGTCAACTAAGTTTTAAGTTGTTAATTGTTCAGATTTATCATATTACTTTTTATGTAGTTTCTAAATATATAAATTTTATTTTAAAATACTTGAAGTATTTATGCTTGAATTCACTACCTAAGTTTGAATCTCGAAATTTCAACTGTGCACATCAATTGAGACTGAGGTAGTAATAGAATTCATAGGTTGATAGTGCCTAGTTAATCGCTCTCTCCATCCTATTTCATGTGAAAAGGTTTCATGGGACCCTAAAATATTCGCAGAGGACATAAACCTTAGCCTCCAAAGGTCGATGTAACATGAAGATCCTCACCCTTAGCATGGTTTTCTTGCTATGCACATGCGAATACAGCTTATAAACTGTGGGTGCATGTACTCTGTCGGGTTCAGAGAATGTGCATGTTCGCGTGTTTATAACGTTGAAGGATCTCTTTTTCTAAATATACATATTACGCTATGCACCACTGCGTTTAAATTCTAGATCTGCCTTTAGTTATAAGCTTACTGTTGATGATAGGTTGGATATCTCTGCATTTCATTTGTATAATTCAATCAGTAATCAGTTCATACCTTTCTGTCTCCAGTTTTCTTAAATGTTTTGTTTTTTCACAACAATTTTATAGACCAAAGTCACAATTTAAGATGATGGAGCTCTGGTTCCTCTTTTAACTTTTATGATTTGTAAACAGTATAATTGATGATGAGATAGAACTATAGACTGAAGGCCATGCTGGTCTCACTTTTCCTCTTTATTTGTTTTTGATTGAGAACGAGCATGTGGATATTAGAACCTTTTAGACTAATTGCTAATATCAAAATGATGATTGGATAAAATGTCCTCAGTCCTCACTGTTAGTCTTTAGCATTATATCAGCTATCATCTTATGCTAGATTGCTTGTCAAGTGTGCCTTTTTTGAGGGACTTTTGATCTTTCAATGAGAATGAATTGCACATTTTCATTTTAACTGATTATGTTGTGTTTACAGTCGATGTCCTATGCGAAGCTGGCTGGGCTTCAACCCATCTATGGACTTTGTAAGTATGCCATTAGAGCTTAACTTTCTTATTTAGTTTTTTTATCTTCATTTCAATAAAGTGAAGTAGATACTGTTCTTGATACGTTGATGAAGGGACCTTCGAATATTGATGCTGAAACTGAAATAAATCTCGATTCAAATATGGAGCTCTGCATTAGGTGCTAAGGTTATTTTTGTTGTTTTGAAATAAGAAGGCAATTTTTTCTACTCTTTTTAGCACTGTCTTCTTTCCTTCTTAATTTAGCATCCATATCTGAAAGAAAAATCTATCTCGATTAAAATTGCCATGACCTTTCCAGAGTTTTTCCGAATGTCTCATTGTTTATGAACTAGAGTTTTTCCGATGTCTCATTGTTTATGACCCTTTGTTTCCTTGCTATGTTTCAATTGATTCTTAAGAAGTAAAAAATTTATCTTCCAGTTTTCTTGGTTATCTTCATAATTGTAGCTTTTCTTAATCTGAACTTTGCTAAACAGATTCTGGTTTCGTCCCTATATTTGTCTACACCATATTTGGGTCATCTCGTCAGCTTGCAATTGGTCCAGTTGCATTGACATCCCTTCTAGTCTCAAATGTCTTGAGCAGCATAGTTGAACCATCAGACAAGTTATACACTGAGCTCGCTATACTGTTAGCACTTATGGTTGGCATCTTGGAATGCACAATGGCGCTATTACGGTATTTCTTCTTTAAGCTTTGGTTCTTTCTTATGATAAACTTTGAAGTATCTAGATTGTCATACTTTCTTGTGGTCACAGTGAGTATCCATGTCTATCATCTCTTATACACACATAAAAAGTTTGCTTCTAGGAGAATTTATTCACCATTCCCCAGCTCGACTGATTGAAACCATTCATAACGAAGGGGATTGTAACATAGACCACGTTTAGCACTGAGCTAGACCTTCTTCTTCCTTAGAGGGGTATGATGCAAATATTGCTGTCCATGTAGGACTTGAAAACTTGCTGCTTGGCATTTAAAGAGTTGATAATGATTGCTAATAATGTGCCTTTTGATGTTCGTTGGGCTCTGATGAGTTCTGTTTCCCTGGTTCTCTTATGAACTGGTTGAAAATTCTGCATCTTGGTTTTGTTTCTGACTAAATTTGTTCAAAGTCTCATTCCCAGTTTCATTCCTCTCTAGGCTTGGATGGATCATACGTTTCATCAGCCACTCTGTGATATCTGGTTTTACGACTGCCTCCGCTTTTGTCATTGCCTTGTCGCAAGCAAAGTATTTCTTGGGCTATGAAATAGAACGGAGTAGCAAAATTATACCTCTAGTTGAAAGTATAATTTCCGGAGCAGATAAGGTACTTTCCAGAATTAAACATTTGTAGGTTACTCCATCTTTATGCATGCTAAGAGAAACCTAAATGTGAGTAATTTAGGCTGAAGTACGCAAACTGGATACTTGATTTCTTTCTTTTGGGGTGGTCGGCACACACCAGAACTTGCTTGAGACTATAATTTTCTCTGCAATGTCAGATGTACCTGTCTAATTAGACTTTATGATGACTTTCCTGCAAAACCTTAATGTTGGGGTGGATTTTTGTTTTTAGTCAAAGGTTATCAGGTTGTATAAATGGGGAATATTCTACAATATTGGCTTGGAGAGCCATATCTCTCAATCATGTATCGACAAAGGACATTCATTGAAAGAACTAGTACATGAAGGTAATATAAGCTAGGCAGTGGTAAGTGCTGAATGTCGTAAAAGAGGATTTTGAATCTTTTGTTGGAGATCTGGAAACTGCTTCAAAACAGGCAGTTCTAACAAAATTTCCTTATTTCCTTTTCCAGAGTAGAATTTGAAAAAAAGGCAAGAGAATTACTGTGCATTGTTTTAAGTCATTCAGTTGATTCTTTATTTAATCGCTACAAGATATTTTTCGTTGTTTCGAAGGCTAATTCTATTTTATTTTGCAGTTCTCATGGCCTCCTTTTCTTATGGGTTCACTGATGCTAGCTATTCTTCTGACCATGAAGCACCTGGTAGAAGCTTGCAACATTTTCATGTTTATTATATACTTTTTGTCAGTAATATGAAGGTTTTATGTGTTTAAAATGTTTTCGTTTCAGGGAAAAACAAGGAAGTACTTGCGGTTTCTGCGTGCAGCTGGTCCCCTCACAGCTGTTGTTTTGGGTACAACTTTTGTGAAAATCTATCATCCATCTTCCATTTCGTTGGTGAGAACGACATGAATTAAGCTCAACCTGAACTGCAGGAATTGAATCTAAGATTAACCTTAAAACAAATTACATGTAACCTAGTCTGAGAACACAATAATAACGACTTCAGTTACATTTGCCTCTATTTTCTTCACATGGATCTGAGAAGGATACTTGCATAAATTAGTTTTAACATCTGACCTACAGGGTCAGCAAGACCTACTCTACCTGATGGGAATTGACTGAACTGTTATCACTATAATAAAGATGTTTATCTGATGGTTTAGGTGGGAGATATACCTCAGGGGCTGCCAAAGTTTTCTGTACCAAAGCAATTCGACCAGATAAAGTCTTTGATCCCTACTACAGTTCTTATTACTGGTGTGGCTATCCTGGTAAGTAAGAATTTAAGCATTCATTGTCTGTCCTTTTCTATTTCTTCTTTTGGCTAGACAATCTATTTGTGGTAGGTGATACTGGTACCAACATTTTAGGAATCAGTGGGGATTGCTAAGGCACTGGCAGCAAAGAATGGATATGAGTTGGATTCAAATCAAGAGGTGTGTGACTTTTGATGATCTCCTCAAGAAGTGCTATTCACTTATTTACTATGTTCAAGTCTGATTTATCTATAGTCTGTTGTGAGATTGAGCAAGATCTATTGTTTAATGTGTATGAGTCAACTGTTAAGTAATATGCTTTCACCAAATATTTGTGATCTGGATAATTTACGTTTTAGATATTCATATTTCGCACATCTTACCTTTTCCTTTTCTCCCTTAATTCCATTGTTAGTACAATGTTTTGTTTAGAGCTTCTGATCACACTCTAGTTCTTGACCAATTTCCACTCAAATTATAATAAACATCATCCGGTTGCTCATTTCATTTTCCTCCTTCTATTGTCGCTATATTTCATTTTCCTCCTTCTATTGTCGCTATATTTCATTTTCCTCCTTCTATTGTAGCTGTATAACAACCACAAGAAGTCTCATGCAAAATTAGAGCACTTTGCACTAAACTTGTTATGGTTCTGTATTGTAACAGTTATTTGGTCTTGGATTGGCCAACATTTGTGGCTCATTCTTTTCAATTTACCCTACAACAGGTAAGTTTGGAACATTATGTGCGGCTTGATCAGTTTCATGTTTGTATCTTTTTAAAATTTCTCCCAGCTGGTTTCTGACAAAGCTCCTCTTTACCTAATGCCATTTCAGGCTCTTTTTCTAGATCAGCTGTAAATCATGAAAGTGGAGCAAAAACAGGCTTATCAGGGCTTGTGATGGGAATTATAATGGGATGTGCACTAATATTCTTGACTCCTGTATTTGAATATATACCTCAGGTGAAGGAATTTGTTTGAAGGTGTAAAGTATTCATTTGAATGTCGGTACTAGATTGCTTTCAACTGTCACATCATATGGAGCAGTGTTTCCAGTCTCTTGGCCTCTATCTTGGCTCCAATTTGTAATTTATGCTATGGGATATAATCATCATTATGACGAGGGAGGATAATTTATTGGGGGTTTGAGTCCAGATGGAGTAAAATGGGGGAAGGGCCACTATTGGGCTCCTATTTTTGGGGTGGTGGTGGGTGGGTTAGGGTTGGGGTGGGGGCGATTTATAGTCCATTCTATTTTAGTTCAAGGGTGGGTGAGGTGGAGTTCAGCATATCCAGAAAAAAAAACAGAGATGTAATCATCTTTTTCTCTGTTTATACAACTCATATGTTTTAAGTGCATTTCTGTATCAGTAATCTAGGAAGTTGGACACTATGGATCTTTCGTTATTTCATGCTACTAGATCTTTTCATATTGCATGCTTGCAATTTTGTGTTCAACATTTGACAATTTCCTGTCTTAGTTATGATATTTTAAACTCATCCACTGTTCACTGTTTTTATTTATTTGTATTGCTGTGACAGTGTGCTTTGGCTGCAATTGTGATATCTGCTGTAATTGGACTGGTATGTGTACCATCTTCTACCCCGAAATGATATGTTTCATTTTATTTTTTCAAGGTTGCCATTCTTTTGAATGAACTTCTCTATAATGCCAGATATAGCTTTTAGTTAATGTTTACAACACCAGCAATTAACTAAATACATCAGCAACTACTCAATTATGTTTCATTTGGGATTATCATGGCGTAGTTCCCTGATGTATCTAGTTGGATTGCTTGGATTTTTGCATTATGTGCTTTAAAAGGTTTGTGGCAAATACTGACCAGCAAGGGAAGAACATCCTGCATCTTTACTCTTTTTTTCACTAAGGCTAATTTGCAAGTGTTATAGGAGCATTTTCCAGTTCATTGTTTGATTGTAGACACTCTATTGATATCTTCCCTGGGAATTATTGCTGTATGATCAGGTAATGTTTTGTCATACAGTAAAACACGGAAGCTGAAGAGGAAGTAATACTCTTTCAGCTGTCAAGGATGATTTAAGGATTTGCATTTATAATTTCTTGAACAGCTCTTAGTCATCAGTTTCCTATTTGATCTATATGATTCCTATCCACTTCTTTGTTTATTTCTTAATCACTTTCACTGAGCAAACCACATTCCTGTAAGATATTCTCAACCTTGAAGCATCATGGATGAAATTATTGTTTAGGTGCTGACTGTTTTAGGATCAATTAAGACCACATTCTGCATTATACTATAAGCACAGACAAACGAACTTTTAACTGCAGCAAATATCATGTTCAGATTGTAAAATGATATTCATGTTTCCATTTTCCTCCTTTCAGGTGGATTACGATGAGGCTATATTTTTGTGGCGTGTTGACAAGAAAGATTTTCTGTTATGGACTATTACTTGCTTGACAACCTTGTTTCTAGGCATAGAGATTGGTGTCCTTGTTGGGGTTAGTATTTATCTATAATTAGACCAAATATATTTAAAATTTCATTCGGGATGTTCAATTAAAGTTGTTTTATACTCTATAAATTTAGAACAATCTTTCCTGTTCAACCAACTATTCATTGTTACAAGTTTGGCCTGCATGCTAGTTACACAATTTTACGGTGTTCAAAGTACAATCACTTCGCATGAAATGCCTGAAGTTAAATTCATTGATAATTGAAATATTTTGCAGTATTTGCTTGAAGTCCAATGCCTTGTTTATAT
>JBCEWC010016775.1:0-12902 GCA_038996855.1 Solanum aculeatissimum
TGGGTTTCGAACTTGAGACCTTGAAAGGGAGCAAACCCCAAGGCTCAAGTCTATTACCACCAAGCCAACCCCTGAGGGTTAACCAAACAACCGTTTATATTACATCATATTCGATATCTTATGAGAGGACTAAGCACATTGATATTGACCGTCACTTTGTCAAAGAAAAGATATTCTCCGGAGATGTTGCAAAATTTGTGAAATTGAGTTATCAACTTGCATATATTTTCATCAAGTCCCTCTGGTCCTTGTATTAATTACATATGTAGCAAAATCGATACATATTGCTTGTATGCACCATTTTGAGTGGAGTGGTAGAATAGAAATCGGAATATGATTTGTATACAATATCTTGGAGAAGGATTATCATGTAGTGTCTATAAATAGAGCTCAGTGTAAATAGTGTTGATACACGATTCAATGATATTTTTTCCTATATTTCTCATATACATCATTGTTATGTAGTGTCTATAAATAAAGTTTAGTGTAAATAATGTTGATGCACAATTCAATGATAATTTTTCTCTTATATTTCTTACATACATCATACTTAATACAGGGTTCTAAAGCTACAGGGGCATTTATATTGACAGCAAGTCACAACCCAGGTGGCCCTCATGAGGTATTTCCGGCAACGTTTTCTTGATAATTTCTTATTTCTGATGCTTTGTTTCTGCATCTCTCCAACATTATGTGAGAACCTATTATTGAATTGGAGTTATTAATTTTTATTCTAGGATTTAACTAATGTTATGGTCCTTTTATCAGCTCATGTTTTATTCGCAGTTGAAAAGTAGGATTTTTCTTCTCTCTCTACAGAGTTTCCCTTGCTTTGTTATAACTAAATTGTATTCTCTGAGACCTGAAAAGCATGCAACGTTCTAAGAGTCATTCCGTTGGCTTGTAGAATTGTAAAATTAGTATGCTTCCATTTTTGTCATAAAGATCTGGTTTTGCTCATTGCTTGTTTGGCCTAAATTGACATCTTCCTTTTGAAGTTGAAAAACAGAACTTACACGTTCTGTTTTCTATTCTCTAGGGAGTTAGTATTTACTTTTTATTTTTCGTGAGGGCGGGGAGGGGACATGATGAAATGTGCCTTTGTTGCAGCTGATTAAGAACCTATAACTATATACACACAATCGACATCTATGTACATGCCCTTTAAGCATGTTCTATTATTTTAAGGAAAAAAGGTGCAGGGAAGAATACATTATGGTTGATGAAATGATTGTGAGTCTCCTTTCATATTCTTTTAGTAGGCGTTTGTCCATAGATTCCAAATATTTATCACTTTTTTTGGGAATTTATGGAGTTGCAATTGTGTTTGGTTATACTTTTTGCAAAGAACACTAGGAATAATGTTCTTTGATGCACTTAAATACAACTTCAAAAGTAAAAAATTGAGTTGGAGAACAGGTTATAAGCTCACTACTATTTTGGTCGTAAAAGAAGGTTATAAGCTGTTTTCCAGATTTGAAATACAACTTTAAGTTGGACTTGGAATTTTCATGGCCAAACAATGATTTTCAAATAAAGTGAAAATTATTCCGGAAACAAACTGAACAATTTTTATGGCCAAACTGTTACTTAGTATACCTATTAGAGAGTTCGGAATGCCTTTGAAATAATTATTAGCCTCGAAAGGTGTTTTATTTGGAGGACAATGCCTTCGGTGGGAAAATGGTTAATGAAAATAAAATAAATGTAGGATATCAGTTTGTTTTAGAATTCTTATTAAACTGTTTAGACTACCTGTTTTGAATACTTGCTAGAGTGTTTAGAATACCCAGGTGATAATTGTCAGCTTTTCCTGAGGATTACAGTTTGTCATATGTATTCGCCTGTAGGATTTTGGAATTAAGTACAACATGGAAAATGGTGGACCTGCCCCAGAAGGTATAACAAACAAGATCTATGAGAACACCACAACAATAAAGGAGTACTTGATTGCCGAGGGCCTGCCTGATGTAAGATGCACTGCTTCCCTAGTACATTTTCCTGAGTCTTAATTTGATTGATGAAGTAACATTTTGATATGGCCCAACTTGAATGTAGGTGGACATATCTACAACAGGTGTCTCAAGCTTTGAGGGTCCAAAGGGGAAATTTGACGTTGACGTTTTTGACTCAACTAGTGATTATCTGAAATTGTTGAAGTATGAATGTTTCTCTTTTGCTTTCAGTTGGGAATAATTGTAGAGTAATGCTTATACATGTAAATGTGTCCTTTGATATCTAAAGGTCAATCAACAATATGTTGCAAGGGCACTATTCAGCTATTATTGAACTTTGAGTGTTATGCCCTTCCAATTTGTAAGGGCTCTGTGATATGTCTTGGGCTTGTTTTTGACTGAACAATTGATATTGCTTCATGCATGTATCTTTGGACATTGTTCTAAAGCTAATTTTCATCTTTATCACCTTTCATATTGTTTTTTTTAAAAATCTGTACTTGAATTTAGTTATTCTTTTTGAAGTAAATTTTCTTTTCTGACTCAATATTTACACTGCATATCTGTTTCCAGGTCAATATTTGACTTCCCAGCAATCCAGAAGTTGCTCTCTTCTCCAAAATTTAGTTTCTGGTATGCATGTTGGAGTCCTTTTTCATGTACATTCTGCAGTCAATACCTTTCTTGCTAAGAGTATCATCTCAGTATTCACATTTCTGCCCATTGTAGCTATGATGCACTTCACGGTGTTGCTGGCGTACATGCAAAGCGTATATTTGTGGAGGAGCTTGGGGCAAATGAAAGCTCTCTAGTTAATTGTGTTCCCAAGGTCCTCTCATTTTCCTTTCATTGAGATTTTTCTTGCATTAAACTGTTTCACTTAGGACTCCTTTTTTCTTTCTACTACATGTATGATTAATTTAACAGGAGGACTTTGGTGGAGGGCATCCTGATCCCAATCTGACATATGCAAAGGAGTTAGTTGCACGTATGGGATTGTCTAAAACACATTCTGAACCCAATCCACCAGAATTTGGGGCAGCTGCTGATGGAGATGGGGATCGTAACATGGTCCTGGGGAAAAGGTAACTTCTTGTTGATTTCTTTTTTGAACTACAACTAGTCTCTTGCCTGAATTGCATCTTAAATTTTGTTTTTTCTGTTGTTTATTTTGTAGATTCTTTGTGACTCCTTCTGACTCTGTCGCTATTATTGCTGCCAATGCTGTACAAGCTATTCCTTATTTTTCTGGAGGTTTGAAAGGTGTTGCCAGGTCTGTATCACTTGGAGCTAAGCTGTACATGATTGTTATGCTGTTAATATTTTTATTCAAGAGGAATTCATCTTGTGATGAAATCTGTCTGAGTTGCAAGTGATGCAGTGCTAATCTTTCTACAGGAGTATGCCCACATCTGCTGCTCTTGATGTAGTTGCTAAACACCTGAACTTGAAATTTTTTGAGGTACTACAGCTCCATTGACATTTATATGTTATTTATTTTATCTTTTGTTTGTGGCCATGCTGGATTTTACGTTTTCCATTGCCTTTGTTTAAGGTACCCACTGGTTGGAAATTTTTTGGTAACTTGATGGATGCTGGAATGTGTTCAATTTGCGGAGAAGAAAGTTTTGGAACTGGTTGGCTTTCTGGACTTAACTCTTGTATCTAATTTGATACAAGTAGGTTAGGACAATGTAAGTGGATGCGTCAAGGCATTAAATCTTTTTAATTATCTCTTCACAGGCTCAGACCATATTAGAGAGAAAGATGGAATATGGGCTGTTTTGGCTTGGTTATCTATCCTCGCCTATAAGAACAAGGACAACCTTGGGGAAGGTAACCTTGTGTCTGTTGAAGATATCGTTCGCCAACACTGGGCAACCTATGGACGCCACTATTACACTCGATATGACTATGAGGTTTTTGCTTGACAGTTCCTATTTAATGTTATTTATGAGTATTTTCTGTGTCTCCTCAACTCAAATCACGTCAATCAATTTCTTTGTTTCTTTTAGAATGTCAGTGCTGATGGTGCAAAGGAGCTTATGGCTCATTTGGTGAAGCTGCAATCTTCCATTGATGAAGTTAACAAGTAAGCTATCGTTTAGTTTCAACTTTCAAGTTTCTCTCTGGAATAATGTTTCTAAACCATGATTTAGGCAATTTCCACTCATTTTGTATTTCTATTTTTTATCTTTATACTTTGATGATGCCCATCTTTTGTATGAGAAATTCCAGAAGAAACTATAGCTTAAACATGGGGTAGTAGGTCTTCCTTAAATTGTAATTATAATGTCATGACTCGTGAGATTTTTTTAGATTGATCCTGTGTACTCAATGACACTTGGAGGTGGTATAGACAGTAGCTAAGAGGTGCAGCTGTACTATAATGTATTTGTGGGTGTGTTGCACTTTTCATAATCTTCTTGTTGATTCATCTTCGCTGCTCATTTATTTAACAGAGCTGATGTGTCATTTGGGAGACGTTTTTCGTCCCTTACCAGGCACCAGCATATATAGTATCTGTGGCTCCTTCCCTCAAACTGAAAGCCTTTCGTAGTAGAAGTTTCAGGAGATGTACCAAATTATAATCTTCTGCGTGCCTTCCACTTTCTACTGATTTTGCATACGGCCAAACCAAATTCTACCTGTCAAGGGGCCATCTTTCCATATGTGATAGATTCATTGATAATAACCGGGTTACTTGAATAAACAAGAAAATAATGCGAAAAATGAAAATAAATAGATTAAAGACAGGAATTGAAAGATATGTGAAATTTGGGGATAAAATCCCCAAATTCAAAAGAAGTGCTAAGAATCCTAATTGATCTTACTATTCAAAAATTAGCGGATTAAAGCTAATTAATGACATTAATAGAGTCAATCAAGAACTTAGATTAAAAAGTGATCTAGACTCCTATTTTGAAGAAATTAGAGATTAATTAATATTAGAGTAATTGCCTCCTTTAATTTACAACAAGAACCTAAGATATCAAGTTAAAGAATTAATCGTACCTCTTAAAGAATCGTTCTTATAAGATTGTAAGATATATCCATAGTCACCACACATAAAGGTGCAAAGAATAGAAGCCTCTCAAATAATACTAATCATGTCTAATAAAAATAATAAAATCTACTCCTATATATAGGGGAAAAACTATCCCAAATAGAACGGGATTAGAATCTACTTTTATGGAATATTAAATAAAATACCCTTCGAGGTGGCCCAATGATTTGGGCTTGGGGCTTCCATGTTGAAGGTCTCAAGTTCGAAACCCTTTGCCAGCGAAAGCAAGGGATTTGCCTTCTGGGTCGAGCTCATCGCACCGGACTTGCCTAGTGCAGGTTACCTCTCCTATGTGGTTTGCGAGCTATTGCATAGGAGCGGGGGTTTACCCCGTACGCACCCAAAAGGGTAGCGGCTGCGGGTTCCCCTTGTAATAAAAATAAAATAAAATAAAATCAAACCAGGAAACTTTAAACTAAGAAAGCATATAAAAAATAATACCAAAAATTCTCCATAACGAAATAAGGAAAAGTTTCCAAATAAGGAAAAGTTTCTAACTTTGACCGAAATATGTGGGCCCTTTCCAAGTCACCTGCACATGACTTTCTCCTCTTTTTGGGTGAGGATTTTAAGCTCCTTTTTTGGCAGAAATTCAGCCTCACGTGGGCCTCAATCTTCTTCCATTTGGACTTGGACTTGAACCATAAAATGTGTAGCACTTAGTCCATTCTTCTCTACAATTCTTGGACTCGTTCTTGGGCTTTTCTTCCATGATAAGGCATCTTCTTGATTTCCCATTATAAAGCCCAACAATCTTGTCTTGCAACTTCTTATCTTGAGACCTTGATGATAGTCTCCTTAGGGCTCTATAGCATCATCCTTCTCCATGGAGGCATCTTCTTGATTTCCCATTATAAAGCCCAACAATCTTGTCTTGCAACTTCTTATCTTGAGACCTTGATGATAGTCTCCTTAGGGCTCTATAGCATCATCCTTCTCCATGGAGCTGTCATCCTCCTTTTCTTGGAAAAAAATTATTTCTCGAATTTGACCCTATATCAAACAAGGACAAGTCAGCAACACTGAAAGTAGCACTTAGTTGATATTCACCAGACAGATTTAATTTGTAAGCATTGTCTCCAATTCGCTCGAGAACTTTGAAGGGTCCATCGCCTCTAGGATGCAATTTAGACTTCCTTTTGGAAGGGAACCATTCTTTGCGCATGTGAATCCAAACTAAGTCCCTAGGCTTAAAAAAGACTTGTTTTCGCCCGTTGTTTCTTTTCAAAGCAACTTGTCTATTCCGCCTTTCAGTGGCCAGTTTAGTCTTCTAATGTATCTTCCTCATCATCTCAACTTTATTCTTTCCATCAAGACTAACAACATCATTAGTTGGCAATGACACTAAATCAAGGGGAGTAAGAGGGTTAAAACCATAAACAACTTCAAGAGGAGAAGACCAAGTAGAAGAATGAATAGTTCCATTATAAGCAAATTCCACCAAAGGCAAGTGAACATGTTATCTGAAGTTCTATTCACCACCTCAGTTTGCCCATTAGTTTGTGGGTGACAAGAAGTAGAAAATAACAATTTGGTCCCTAACCTTCCCCAAAGAACACACCCAAAGTGGCTTAAAAACTTAACATCCCTCTCACTTACAATAGTTTTAGGTATTCCATGTAATTTCACAACCTCTTTAACAAACAAATCAGCCACATGAGAAGCATCATTAGTTTTCAATCATGGAATGAAATGAGGCATCTTGGAGAATCTATCCACCAAAACAAAGACACTATCCTTGCCGTACTTTGTTTTTGGTAAACCAAAGACAAAATTCATAGAGATGTCTATCCAAGGTGAAATTGGAGTAGGCAAGGGAGTATACAAATGTGGTAAAACCAGAGATTTAGCATGTTTACAATCTAAGCATTGTGCACACAATTTTTCTACATCCTTGCGCATGCCAGCCCAAAAGAAATTTTCAGCAAGAATATCAGAAGTTTTTGGCACTCCAAAGTGTCCCATAAGACCCCCACAATGTGCCTCTCTTACAAAAACATCACTCAATGGACATATTGGCATACACAACTCATTTTCCTTGAAAAGGAACCCATCACATAGAGTGAACTTCTCAAAGGGTCCCTTCAAACACGCAACATATGCAACCCCAAAGTCTGAATCATTATCATATGAAGTTTTCATGTGATCAATCACGTCGGTTAAGAAGTAAGAGTAAAAACAAGACCACCGTACCTTTAGTACAATGTTTCAGCCACCACATTATCCTTACCTCGTTTGTATGAAATCACATAAGAAAACGTCTCAATGAACCCCATCCATTTGGCATGTTGCTTACCTAGCTTGACTTTTCAAGTACCTCAATGATTCATGGCTAGTCTTTATCACAAACTCATGCGGCCACAAATAATGTTGCCAATTAGCCAAAGCCCTTACCAAGACGTACAATTCATGATCATACGTAGAATAATTCAATGTACTCCACTCAATTTCTCACTAAAATAGGCGTTAGGCTTAGAATATTGTATTAAAACAACCCCTATACCTTTTCCACTAGCATCACATTGAACTTCAAAAGATTTAGAAAAATCAGGTAATTGTAACAAAGGAGCAGAACACAACTTATATTTCAAGATATTAAATGCATGCTCTTGGTTCTTTTCTCCAATTAAACACTTATCCTTATTAATGACTTCGGTTAATGGTGCAAACGTTGTACTAAAATCCCTCACAAATCTCCTATAAAAGCTAGCAAGTGCATGAAAACTCTCAACTTCAGTCTCACTCTTAGAGATAAGCTATTCTTTTATTACTTAAATTTTGTGTTCATCTACTTCGACACCATTTGAGTTAACAACAAACCAAGAAAGGTTACTTTATCAACACAAAACGTGCACTTTGAGAGATTAGCATACAATTGTTGCTCCCTAAGCGCATCAAAAACTAACCTCAAGTGTTCCACATGTTCATCAAGAGAGGTAGAAAAGGTCAAAATATCATCAAAATACACCACAACTAATTTGCTGTGAAAATCTTTAAATATATAGTTCATAAGCCTTATAAAAGTGATAAGTGCATTGGTTAAGCCAAACAACATCACTAACCACTCATACAATCCATACTTAGTTTTGAAAGTAGTTTTCTACTCTCCAGGATTCATTTGAATGTGGTGGTATCCACTTTTTAAATCAATTTTAGAGAATATTTTAGAGCCATGAAATTGGTCAAGCATACCATCTAGGTGAGGAAATAGGATGTTGATACTTTATCATTATTTTGTTGGTGGTGCGACAATCAACACACATCTCCCAGATCCATCTTTTTTTGGTACCAAGAGCATGGGAACCGAACACGGGCTCATGCTTTCTCCCACAAAGTCCTTTTCAAGCACTTCCTCTACTTGCCTCTGTAGTTCTCTTGTTTCATGGGGATTGCTTTTATTAGTGGGCCTATTGAGAAATTGAGATCCAGGAGCAAAGTCAATTTGATGTTCTATTCCTCTCAAAGGAGGTAATCCTTTAGGGATATCGAGAGGAAATACATAGCCAAAATCCTGCAGAAGTTCTAAGACAACACTTTGCAGAGAAATAGTTAAAATCGTTAGTGTTAAGAAGGACAATGAGCAGCTCCTCTTTTTTTGCAAGTAAACACTCTTTGGCTTTTGCTATACTCACTATATTTTCACCTCAACCTCTTTCCTCTCACAATTCTTTCTTTTTTATCATTCTTTCCCACCTTTTCTTCTCTCATTGTTGCTCCCTCTCCTCACAGCTCACTTGATTTTTTCCTCTCTCACATTTCTTCACTCTCCTTTTTTGATCCCTCCCCATGTTTCCGCATTGTTTTTTAGTTATTGTTGGTCTTCATACACTTGAGAAGGGGTTAAAGATGCAAGGATATACTTCTTCCCCTTATGTTCAAGAGAGTACTTATTTCTCCTCCCCTCATGGAAGGCATCTCTATCATATTGCCTGGGTTGGCCCAACAAAATATGACAACCTTGCATTGGTACAACATCAAAGAGAACTTCATCAGAATTCTCACCAATAGAAACGGAAATCATGCATTGTTTACTTACCTTGGGCTCCCCACATTCATTCAACCATTGAAGCTTGTAATTGGTCTTATGTTTCGTGCATGGAATTCCCAATTTCTCCATCGCGTATGTGCTCACCATATTAGCACAACTACTATTATTAATAATCATAGAGCAAATTTTACCCTTTATCCCACATCTTGTATGAAAAATATTCTCTTTGTGCCTCATCAATCTTTCCCTTATTAATGTTCATAAGACGCCTAACCAACCCCAAAAATTGTCCCTCATTATGATGAGCCACGTCTCTCTTGTCCTCACTCCTAACATTCTTTTCTTCTTCCTCCTCATTCTTTTCACTCTTCTATTCCGTATTATCTTTTATTAAGACAACTCTTCTAGTTGGACATTCGAATGCCTTATGTCCCATTCCGTGACACTTGTTACATTGTATAGCATGAGAAGGTGTAAAACTTTTGGCCTCCCATTTACCTTTGCCCTTGTCATCATGTTATTTAAACAGAGAAATCCCTCATGTGTTGGCCATGGCTTCCTTGGAGTTGTAGTAGATCGATTCTTTCATGAGCTAGCTTGTTGCTTTCTTTTATTGTGTTTTTCTACTCTTACAACCAACTCTACTAATCATATACTATTAAAAGTGAGGAACTCCAACCTTCAAAGTTGGATTACTATTTTACCTCTATATTTATTTAAAATTTAACTAACTATTTAAATAAATAGTAAAAATTAATTACAGTCTTATTTTATTCACATAAATGCAGAATTAATTAAAAATCTATCTATTGCATTTTAATTCTTTAGTTATTGACATTATAAATAATTGATTTTCAGCTATAAATTTTCGTAAATTTTGCACTTGAAAACACAAGTCAGTTTTGTTTTTATCTTCCCCAGTAGTGGGATATTTTATAGTCTTTTCACATTCAATTAAATTTTATGTAATTATCTAATCACTATATAAGATTATCAGATATCTATTGCTTTTGTCAAAAAATATTCTCTCCTAAAAAATTGATTGTTTTTTAGCTTGGGGCACTTCATTCTACAATGTTGTAAGTTAAATTTTTTCCCCTCAATTGCTTCTCCTTATCATGTTGTTGTATATTTGATAAAATAGTGTATCTTCATTTAAAAATGACTGGTTCAGATTTTATTTAGATTATGCTATGTGATGTGTATGAGTTAATGTGCATATATTAACATTCTTCCAGAAGTTCGAATGATTTAAGGGACAAACGTGTGAAGCATGTTCTAAGAAACTAGTTCATCTAAATTCACATATTGTTGCAATTCTACTGTATCATCTATTTCTCCATTTAAACCATTAAGAAATCTTGCCATAGTTGCCTCCTCTCCTCATTACAGTTTGCTTGGATCGTAGCCATATCCATAGCCTTAAAATAATCATCTGCAGACTGAACCTCGCCTTAGAGTTTGAAGGCTTTTTTGCTGATCTCTTTGGAAGTGTGATGGCAGAAAACGCTTCCTCATTAACCTGCTTCATCTTGTCCCATGTTGCAACGGGCGGTTCTCTACTGTCTATTCTGTCTTTGCAAAATTTCTTCCACCAACTAGCAGCATAGTAGAAAATTCAACCACAAGTAGGGATGTCAAAAGAAGTGCTAAGAACTTTAATTGATCAAATTAGTGGATTAAAGCTAATTTATGATACTAATTGAGTCGATTCAAGAACTTAGATCAAAAAGTGATCTAGATCCCTTTTTTAAGAAAGCAGAGACAAGAATTAGTATAACAATAATTACCTTTGATTTATGAATAGGAACCAAAGTTATCAAGTTAAAGAATTAATCTTACCTTTTAAAGAATCATTCTTGGTTTGTTGTAAAATAAATGCATAGGCACCACACACAAAGGTGTAAAGAAGGGAAGCCTCTGAAATAATATTAATCATGTCTAACAATGACAACGACGACATACCCTGTGAAATCCCACAAGTGGGCTCTGGGGAGGGTAGAGTATATGCAAACCTTAGGGTAGAGTGTACGCAAACTTTACCACTACCTCATAGATATGGAGAGATCATTTTTGGAAGACCCTCGGGTCAAATATATCAGTCCCAAAAACAAAAAAATAATTGATATAGAATAGTGACTAAAATGAAAAACAATGACAATTCTATAAATAAAAATAAGAAGTAGCAAAATAACTGACGGGCAGTAACAACACAATATATAAAGACGCGACTAATCCTACTAACCTAAAACAACACAAGACAAGACAACATTCTACCTCTACTAGCCTATTAACCTTCTACCTTAATACGCGATCTCCATTCCTTTCTATCTATGATCATGTCCTTTGTGATATGAAGCTATGCGATATCCTGTCTAATCACCTCTCCCCAATATTTTTTTGGTCTACCTCTACCCCAACGCGTAGCCCCTAAATCCAACTTTTCGCACCTCTTAATAGGAGCATTGACATCCTCTGCACATGCCCGAACCATCTCAGTCTCGCTTCTCTCATTTTATCTGCCACAGAGGAAAATAATAAAATCTATAAGATCTAACTAGGAAAACATACAAAAAGAATACCAAAAATTCTTCCCTGAGGTAATAGGGAAAAGTTTGCAACTTTGACCAAAATGTGTGGGCCCTTCCCAAGTCGCCTGCATGTGACTTTCTCCTCCTTTTGGGTGAGGATTTTAAGCAACTTTTTTACATACAAAAATAATACCAAAAATTCTTCCCTGAGGTAGTAGGGAAAAGTTTGCCACTTTGACCAAAATGTGTGGGCCCTTCCCAAGTTGCCTGCACGTGACTTTCTCCTCCTTTTGGGCGAGGATTTTAAGCAACTTTTTTGGGGCAGAAATTCAGCCCCATGTGGGCCCCAATCTTCTTCCGCTTGGACTTGAGCTTGAACCATAAAATGTGTAGCACTTAGTCCATTCTTCTCCACAATTCTTGGACTCGTTCTTGGACGTTTCTTCCATGATAAGCATCTTCTTGATTTCCCATTGAAGCCCAACAATCTTGGCTTGCAACTCCTTATCTTGAGACCTTGATGATCATCTTCTTAGGGCTTCTATGGCATCATCCTTGTCCATGGAGCTATTATTCGTGGTTCATCTTATTCTAATTTAGTTGTACCAATGAACCGAGAATAGTTTAATCTCTAATTGAGTTTCCATGTCTGTTAAGTTTTGCTATGGCTGTTCCTCCGCTGTAGTGATCTCTGCTTAATGGTGCCTTAAGGTGTGTAGTTTCTTTGACTGCTTCATTGAGATCCTTTTTAGATATCGGCAGCTTGCCAGCTTGGCACGCTTTTGGTAGTTTTCGTTTTCCTTTATATAGCCCTACTGCTGGTATGCAAGAGCTAGGCATTCTCCATATTTAATATTTTAAATGATAGTTTCTTGGATCATTTTTCTAGATTTCCAAGTTCACAAATTTTATACCAGTTTTTCGTGCTAGATACATGCAAAGTTCTATTCTTTTCCAACTCACATTACTCTAATGCTACTACTTATCAAAAAAAGAGAATGGATGTCTGCGCTGGATGTTCGTATTGCTAGAAGTTTAATCTATTGTACACAGAAGCCCAAAATTAGAAAGCACGTGTTTTGCTTGTACAATCTATTCAAGATTGTGATAGTTTTGAGTGTCCCCAAAGAACAAGAAATGTGACAAAAACAATCAACTTCAAGATTTGGTTTTCCTTATCAGCTTCAAACTGTTTGAAGTTGAAAACATTGGCATGCTGCTTTTTTTCCCCAAAAGAATACTTAGGGGTCGTTTGGTGTGATGGATAAGGAAGTTTAATCTCGGGATAATTTTTAAGTGGTCTTTAATTTATTGTTTGGTTGTAAGGAATGGGATAACTTATCCCAGGATTAACAATTAAT